>DWMZ01001094.1:0-17786 GCA_018249855.1 Eueides tales michaeli
AAAGCCATTTACTTTTTAGTATATGAAAGGAGGTAAGTAAACACACTCTGTAATATGATCGTTGAACGTCTTAACGTATTAGGGGCACCAGGTAAGTAGTTTCTTCTAGTTAATAGTACTGTGCATACGTTTGTATATGTTGATATAATATTAGATGTTTAAATAATTTATATACTTTCTATTATGAAAATTATATTAAAAATATTTTTACTATTTTTAAAGTGTTATTCCACACTTAGGAAATATTTAATAAATACCATTCTCTCTAGCCAAAAGATAATTCTAACGAATTGTCTTTGGGTAGCGGAAATTTAAAAAAATCTCCCTACAGAGATGCTAACAACATAAATAAATTGTAACAAGCGTATTAAAATTTCGATGGAGCTTGGTGGGAACGAATGGCTTAATTGGTCTGACCAACTAAGCCATTCGTTGGACGCGCTTGGACGGATATCAAGCGGCGCGGGTTCAAATCCTGCTTCGTTAAAATTTTTATACGTTTTTAAATTTAGTATATTAAAAGTAATTATAAGTGTTAAAATTATGCTAGAAAAAAAAAAACAATATATTGGGTTCCCAAATTCCTTCTGCCTACCCTGCTATATGCGGGATGCAACGTGAACCTAAAAAGGAACAGATTATTTATTATACTAACTCACACACTCAGTTTCACGCTGTACCGCCCGCACTTTACTGTACATGCCCGCACATGACAGAAGGAGCTTGGGAACCTATTATTAAGAGACTCCGTTCCGTCCTCCATTATTATTAATCTCGTGATATAGTCAGAGAGACAAGAATATTAGTCAAATACCATTTTTTTTGTATAAGTTCAGTATCTTTTTACAGAATTTATTATAAGCAGCTAAATATTTTATTTCTCTTTTTAACCTTACTCTATAACCTGTTGTAAGATAAATGAAAAAATATAAAAAAGAATAAATCATTCCTTCGACTGGTGACCGAACCTACCGCCATCGCCTCTAACTTAGACACTGTTTACCAACGGCCCTTATTAAAAAAAAAATAAAAAAAAAACAAATAATAACTTTAATCACTAACATAAATAGGCCACAGATTAAAAATTAACAACAAAAGCCAAAGCAAGTAGACTTGCACGATGCACGCTTGACGACATCATATGACAGTGCAGCGTCAACAACCTTTAATGCGCTTACACTACTTTGCCATGATCGAGGACGACGCAACATTACCAACTTAAGGCTTAAATTAAAGTCATAATTTTCCTTGACATAATATTCAGGTGATAATATTATGATAGTAACTATTATAGTTAAGCTACAATACAAATTATGTACAAAATAGAGTCCTCTCGTGGCGCACTGGCTTAAGCGTGTGACTGTAAACGCTATTTGTGGGTTCAAACCCCACTCGAGAAAATGAAACATTTAATATTTTCAATTTAAATATTTAATGTTTTCATTTCTTTGCTCTGGTAACAAAGAAAAGCGCGGCGTTGAGTTCTGTCACTCATCATGCAATGCCCCAAATTCGGCGGAAAGTATGAAACGGAGCAGAGTGTCTTAACACTATGTTCCCAGGTTCGCTCTGCCTACCGTGCCTGTGCGGGAGTGAGTATATACAAAATGAGTTCCTTGTCATTTATGTGTCATACAATTTAACATATTTAATCATTAATTTAGGTATTAAAAGTAAAATATCTTAAAATAATGCGTAAATGTTTCATTTCATAAAATACTTGTTTTCCAGGTTGCTCCAATTTCAGAAGAAATATGTACACTTTTAATATGAAAAGATATCGGTCCAATAATTTCCTCAAAGAACTTGATCGCGTGCCAACTTGTGAACTGATTTCACATTCTTTTAAGCCACAAACTTTGATACGGACACAGGCTTTAAAAGCTTACCTTTACAAAACACAAAGGCAACAAAAATATATAATTTCTTATCATAATTAAAAGTTACAGTTTATATCAAGCTAGCGGAGTAACTAACTAGGCTTACTCACACACGACTTCGACCACCTAAACCCATTGTTATAATATAGCCATATTATATAAAATAATAATCTAATATATAAACTATATTATCGCAAAGCTTAATTTAAACCCGCTCAGTACATTTAGCGTGAAAATCGCAATTTTTTACATTCAAAATATTCATAGTATACATTACCTTCAGCTTTTCCTCTTCGTTTCCATCAAAACACTTGTAAAGAAAATTGTTTTCAAGTTAAAAAAAATCCAATATGCGTTTCTTTGACATTAAACAGTAGATTTAAAATTCCCGACGTGCAATCACCATCAAACGGCAAGTTGATCAAAATCGACGAAACAACCGAAGCAAAGGAGAGACGAAAATAATCATTTGCCATTTTTGTTTTTGACAGCAAAGATTTAAGTACAAATACAAGTGAACATTAAAAATAAATAAGGGGACAGAGTGTTTGTCCGGCTTTTAGTGTGTGCATTACTGTTTTTGACAGATCTTTTTTCTGCATCGGAATTTTTGGGGGTAGTTGCGAATTCTTTCTACTTACTTCGACTTTAGACTTGTAATTGTATAATATGTTTTTACTATTTTTAAAGTGTTATTCCATACTTAGGAAAGAAAAATACTAAATTTAAAAAGGTATAAAAATTTGAACGAAGCAGGATTAAAATCCTGCGGGTTAAAACCCGCGCCTCTTGGACGGATTCCAAGAGGCGCGGGTTCAAATCCTGCTCATAATCCTCGCAAAGTTTGATCCAAATCGGTATATCTCATTTCTCATATATAATTTCTACATGAAATATATAACAAATATCTTTTTCCATATATAATATTAGTAAAATTCGTATAGATCCTATAGTTGCTCATTGTTTTACAATTATTTTACGATAAATTATGGCCAAACTTATGACAACAAGTCTGGTCTGACAAAACAAATACGTTCTCAAGATAAAAACTTGGACAAGCCAACTTTCGTGTTGAATAAAACTATTTCAAACATCGCTATCTCGCCGCACCATATAAAAACGTGTTGTGCAAAATAAAACATCATTGACGTATGTAAGTTTCTCGTATATTTAAATTTACTTTATATTTTAGAGGTGAGTATAGCATTATGACAATATTTTTTTTATTTTTTACAGACATTTGGGGAACCTGGGAACCTAGCGTTTAGACAGTCTGGTTAAGAGGCTCCGTTCCCACTTCGGTTCTCCAAGTCTGTAATTTTCTTTCTCTTAGTAATGTAAAATATTATTAATTAGATGCTAATATATCACTCTCATATTTTTTCCTTCAGCTTATACATCCATGGTATAGCATATAACATCGAGAACCGATATCAAGATAATTAATTTGTAGCTGTTGAATGGCGGACCTTACTTTTGCATATTAAATAGGCCTATCATAGCACAAAGGCACAAGAATTGATTGTGGATATATGAAGCTAAAAAAACTAAAATTATGACAAAAATTTACCCTCAACTTTTTTTTGTTAGCTTTTCGCTGTATTCTGCACAAGGCAGGGTAGGCAGAGAAAACCCGGAAACCTAGCGTTGAGACACTCCGTTCCACTTCCGTTCCCCACTTTCCGCCGAATTTGAGGCATTGCGTGTTAAGTGGCGGAACTCAACGCCGAGCTTTGTCTTATTACCAGATCGAAGAAATGAAACATTAAATATTTAAACAGAATATATTAAATATTTCATTTCCTCGATTGGGGATCGACCCAAGAACCTGTCAGTTACAGCCACACGCTTGTGGCACGCTGCGCCACTACAGGCCTCAACATATACAAGAAATTTGCAAACATAAACAAAAGCATGCCAAACTAGTGCTATAAACGATAAGGTCACAAAATATCATGCAACCATACTAAAATATCATTTTTATCGAAAGGTTCACATTTGCATAGACAAAGCGGCGTCACAGTGTCCCCCGAAACTCAGCTAAACTGATTTAAGCCTCCATAGAATATAATAACTCAACCGTTGTATCTACAGAGATAAAGTATAATTTATTATCACAATTTTAAACTCTTTCTCTTATATAAACGGCAGTAATCGCCGTGTTCATTTCAACGTTCTTTGTTTCAAAAGCTTCCGAGTGACTTTTCAGAATTTCTTTCTCAGCTTCACGCTGTATCCCGCACATGGCGGGTAGGCAGAGGGAAGTTGGAAACCTAGTGTTAAGACACTCCGTTCCACTTCAGTTCTACACTTTCCGCCAAAAGAATTATATTCTGAATAGATTTTTTAATGAAAAAATAGCTTGTTTCGTCTGTGATAGTTATGTGGGTCGCGGTAAAAGTTCGTTTTTGATTAACAGATGCTTTGTTGGGATGATTGCGACAATGTTTATATAAATTCTCTTAAAGTATTTTTTTCTTGTTATTTCTTATTTTCTATATACAACTGGCTAATATAAGCATACATCATTTTGTAAAAAAATATGAATTAAAAAGTCGGCAAGCTATGTTACTGGCTTCAGTTTTTAATTGAGCTTATATTTGTAAATAATATATACTGGTACGAATAATTTGTGTTTTCAAGCATCCTCAATAAAAAAGATTATCATGAATCAGTGGAGCATCTGGCCGTAAACGCTATGGTAGTGAATTCAATTCAGTCTCGGAGAAATGATTTATTTAAATTTCTCTGCTTTCAATGTTCTGGCTGCAACATACAGTGCTTATTACTGACAACTTAACAAGATATATATAAGATTCGGACGAAGTGTTTTTTTTTTAATATATTATTTATTACACTACAGACACTTGTTCCGTACCCTTTTTTTATCTAACTATTATGTCTATTTTTCTTACCGTATATATTAATTACAATATTATTGATATACACAAATATTATAAGAAGATATTATTTTTATCTTTATTCAGCTTCACTCTATATACCGCACGGCAGGATAGGCAGAGGGGACTTGGGAACCTAGTGTCACTTCCGTTCCCCACTTTCCGTCGAAGTTGAGGCATTGCGTGTTGAGTGGCGAAACTCAACGCCGCTTTTTGCCTTGTTACCAGAAACGACGAAATAAAAACATTAAATATTCAAATTGAAAATATTAAATATTTCATTTCCTCGAGCGGGAATCGAACTCACAACCTGCCGGTTACAGTCACTCGCTTATGCCGCTGCGCCTCAATATTTATCTTTATAATATACATTTTTACTTACTAACTCACTAAGGCGTATTATTCTAAACTAGTTTTCTAGCACTCTTTGGCATATCTAACGAACGAAACGAACGGAGTGTTTTGATACTTGGTTTTTCTTTGGCTACTTTGCGAGATAAAGAGGGCAATTTTAACACTCGTTTGCACGCTCTATCCCGTAAACAGCTAGGTGTACCAACTATAAATAATCTCGTATTCCCATTTTAGAATTGTTTAGTATTGACTTCTCTAGAATCAGAAAATATATACGGAATACCGTCTTAAGCACACTCATAATTTTGCTATACGTCAACAAGCATAGCGCTGCGTTAGGAGGTTTATATCAAATATTTATTCAGCGGCCATAATGGGGCATTAATCTTGGGCTAAGTGCCTCTCGTCGTGACATGCTCACAATTTGCTTTTTTGCTTCTGCAAAACCCACATTCATATTATTAGAGTGGAAATAAGGAATAGTATGTCTGGTAATTGTCTTGAAGGAAACAGATTCAGTGCTCGGTAATGATAGACTATTTTTATTTATATTAATATTTGGGAAAAACAAATAATTATTCAGAAAACTTATAAAATCGATAGCTATAGAGGTGCTAACAATATAAATAAATTGTAACAAACGTATAAGAATTTCGACGTAGTTTGCTGAGAACGTATGGCTTAGTGGTTAGAGCGCTTGGACGGAATCTAAGAGGAGTGAATTCAAATTCGCTACATTACAAATTTAATACGTTTCTACATAAATAGTATACTATTTTGTTTGTGTGTTTTTTCAGCGTCACGCGAGAGGCAGGTCTATTGAAATCCTCCAATTTTTCGCCAGATTTTTGAGACATTACGTTTACAGTAGCGAAACTGAACGCTGCCCTGTGTTTTTGATAGTAGTAGTTTCTGATGGTACATCTAAAAACTAATTTTTAAACATACTTGAATTAGTTTTCTATGTTAAGTCGTTCTAAAGTGCTTCTTTTTTTAAAAAAGGGTATATTTTATTTTTTTATTAAGATGACATAAACAAAGTAAACATTTAGTTACCTTTTACAATTGATATATTGTTTGATTGATGAAAGAACATACCTGAAACAAAATATATGGAAATTAGAAATCGTAAGTAAAATAAAGGCCTGTCGTAGAGTAAAGAGATATGTATGGCTGTAAGCGTAACAGGTTGTAGGTTCGATACCCACTCAAGGAAAATAATATATTAAAATTTCTAATTAAATATTGAATGTTGTCATTTCTTCGCTCTGGTAAAAAGCCAAAACTTAACGTCCAGTTTCGCCACTCAACACGCATTGCCTTTTATTCGGCAGAAAGTAGGAAACCGAAAGGAGTGTCTTAACACTAGATTCCCAAGTTAGGTTCCAAGTTTGCTACCCCGCCTCACTGAAAGCGAGATACAGGATGAAAATGATTAAAAAAATAGTTAAGTCTTGATAATATCTCTCTTGATTATATAGTATAGGGTTCCAATCAAGTAATTTAATCAACTCTCTGCAGCTTGACGCTGTAAACCACACATTGCAGGGTAGGCAGAGGGAACTTAGGAACCTAGTGTTAAGACACTCCGTTCCACTTCTGTTCTCCACTTTCCGCCGAATTTGAGGCTTTGCGCGTTCAGTGGCGGAACTCAACGCCACGCTTTTGCCTTATTACCAGAGCGAAGAAATAAAACATTACATATTTAAATTTAAACCATTTAATATTTCATTTCCTTGAATAGGGATTGAACCCACAACCTATCGGTTATAGTCACACACTTGTGCCGCTGCGCCACGACAGGCGCTCATCAAGTAATCGCTATATTGAATTAGTTACTACGTACTCCCTTACGAATTATAAAACAATATACGACACTAAAAAGCTATAATTCTATAGTTTTACGAATCCCAATACACATAAATCAATGGTGTCACGAAAACCGCGTGTAGTCTGCGTTTTATGGAAGTATGGTGTGACGCGGCATAAAACGAAAATTACCTATTGATTTTATGGTTTTTACATGATTTTGATGGAGCTTGGGACTTCCTTTTTGAGTATGGAAATTTCGTTAAAGCTTCTTTAGGAAATACCATTTTAACTGTCAATTTTATTGGTATAATATAAGAGCTTTTATATTTATTGAGGCCATCGTCACTCAGCGGCAAAGCATCGAATTATAAATGTGATGCTGTAGGTTCGATTACTACTCGGGGGAAAGTATTATTTTCATATTGTCATTGTGGCAAAGCGCAACGTTGAGATAAGACACTTACAATTTATTTTTTGTTTGAACGGAAAATGGAGTGTCTTTGCACTAGCTCCCTCCCTACCCTGTCATATACGTGATGCAGGATGAAGGTAATTTAATTTTTAGTACGGCGTTAAGCATTTCCACTTTAAAGATTTTTAACTTTAAAGGTTTTGTAAAGCGAAAAATGAAGAAAGCAGTTTCGTGACACTTAATTCTCTCCTCTAACTTTTTTATGCGGAGAAAAGCAACTTCACTAAAAAGATTTTTTTAATATTTTATATACTTAGCGTGGTCTTCAATTTCATGATCAACATTTCTAAGTTGTATTTGTATAATAAAAATCGTTAAGTTAGAATAACATATAACGCTCGTAGGAAATTTTACTCTAGAAGAACATAACAAGATATTAATGTACAAACAAGAGCTTTAAAAATCTGGGGCTATAATAAAGAAAGCAGAAAAATTTCTTACAGATATTCCAGAAAAAAGTACTTAGAGCAATAGTGCTCCATGGTATATTAGAAATGAAGACCTCCACAGGGACCTTAAAATATAGATAGTTGATAGTGCTATCGAGAAATATGCAGAAGCTCACCAGCACCGATTTCATCATCATTTAATCGTTAAGGCAATGTAGCTTCTCGACAACCCTGACTTAGTGAGAAGAGTCAAGAGAATTACACCGTTTGAGTTAGTGTAGTGTACTGTATTAGGCGGTGAAAGTGTATTTGTACACTTAAGGGCACAATAACTAAGTATTTTTACAATTTTTTTTAAGTGCTAATCAACATTTACGAAAGAAAAATACTTAAAAAACGTATAAAAATTTGGAGTGCGAGCGGTGCGGTCGCACCAGGCATCAAAAGCAGAGGGGGCATCAAAGTCGACGATCAAAGAGTTAAGAGAGAAAGAAGTTTTACAAAACTTAAATTGATTAAAAACTACTTAAGATCAACGATGTCACATACTGGGTTAAATAATCTCACAATAATGTCAATCGAACATAAACTAGTCGATACTATTGATTTTGAAAATGTGATTAATGACTTAGCTGGACAAAAAGTGTGTATTGTTCATTTTAATATTTTTCCAACAAATTTTATCATTATCTAATGTTATTTCTTATATATATAGTTATTATAATTTTGAAGCAATAAAAATTTATATATCTACTCTACTTTGTCCTGAAATCTGAAATTATTTTGCCGTACCAGGCAGCAAATACCCTAGCTGTGCCACTGAATAGCGGGACTTGAAGCCGCTCCTCTTGCAAACCACCTAAGGCTGGTATGGATGGTTAAATTGGAAGGCTTTTGAGAGGCGCGGGTTCAAATCCCGCTAGATTCAAATTTTAATAAGTTTTCTAAATAAGTACAATAACTAAGTGTTTTCCTCTTAAATAGAGACAATGAGAATATTTCGGATAGACAAATTCGTAGCATTATAAACGTTAAATTTAAATGTTTCATTAGCCAAATTAAGAGCTAGATCGTAATGATATGATTAGTGTAAGTTTTTTTACACTAATAATATATATATATATATATATATATATATATATATATATATATATATATATATATATATATATATATATATATATATATATATATATATATATATATATATATATATATAAATGTCTGCGTGTAAATATAAACAATAAGTTGTGGGTTCTATCCCTACTCGAAGAAGTAAAATATTTAATATTTTCAAATAAATTATTTAACATTTTTCTCCTTCAGTATGGTGAAAAGCCAAAGCAAAGCGCGGCATCGAATTCCGCAATTCATCACTCATGAAAAGCCTCGAATTTCGGCGGAAAATGGGGAATAGGACCTAAAGCTAGGTTCCCAAGTTCCCTCTGCCTACCCTGCCAAGTGCGGGATACAGCTTGAAGCTGAATAAAGCATTTACTTAAAGCTTGAACCCATATAAGCGTATTCACGGCCATGCCTCCATACAACACGGTGACCGCATCTATTATGTGAGTAAACAATATGAAAATATTACGTGTACATTTAAATTTACATGTGCTTTCATACGTCAATGTTTGAATTATTCATTATATGATATATTCAATAATTCATATTTATGTTAATACTAAAATTAGTTGCATATCTAAAAAATATGCCTATTATTTAAACGTACGGAACGGAAATCTAACGTAAATTACGTTCAAATCTGAATCCATTTTTAAAAAGGTTTTTCCTGTCTGAAATATTTAATATTTTCAAATTAAATTTTTAATCTTATTAATATTATAAATGCGAAAGTTTGTACGGATGTGTGTATGTTTGTTACTCTTTCACGCAAAAACTACTTAACAGATTTTCATGAAACTTTGCAGTAATATAGCTACGATATCAGAATAACATAATAAGTTAAAATTTATAGGGATTTTTAACCGATATAAGAAACGAGGTTCTTTTGTATGTTCCCCGATTATTCGAAGATGGATGGATCGATTTTCAAAATTCATTTTTTGTTCGAGAGGGTATATTTCACAATTAGTCCCATGGTAAGGAGATCAGGATCTGATGATGGAATCCTGGAGAAATCGAGGGCAACCCTTAAATTTGAAAGGCACTGATGCGGTTTTTTCGTATAATAATGCAATTGGGAAATCTGTATCTGACTATCATCTCATTTTATTAACCGACTGCAAAAAAGGAGGAGGTTCTTAATACGTATGTTTCTCAGATTACTCGAAGATGGGAACAACGATTTTAAAGAAATCTTTTTTTTATCGTTGGAGTTACACAAAGATAATTATAGGTAGGTTACTGTAGGATTATTTATCTTAAATAGTTCTAAATAAAAGTCCGCGACAGCATATATCTACCTTTTATGTGTAAGTCACTATGACCAAAATAGTGAACGCGGACGAAGTCAGCATAGAACAGCTAGTGTTTAATATTTTAGCTCTGGTAACAAGGAAATGCATGGGGTTGATTTCCGCCATTCAAAACGCAATGCATGAAATTCGACAGTAAGTGGAAAATGGTACGTAGTGTCTGAAGAGTAATATCCGACGTTCCCTCTGCGTACCCTGCCACATGCGGTATACTGTATGAAGTAAAAGTAAGTAGAAAAAAAAAGAAATAAATGGTAAGACCTATTGTGATAGCGTCTGACAGTTGACGCGATGTTAGTGAGTTCATTTCATTTGAGAAAATGAACTGTTCCTATATATAGTTAACTAAAGTCCGGCGTTAAGCTCCGCTTCTCAACACGTAATGTCTTGCTATAGTGGACCAAGTTTCCCAAGACATATTTCTGCCCACTAAGCTATACATATGTTAGCGTGAAGCTTATATCATCATAATTATACGATATCATCTGATAAAAAGAAACTTTTTACTTTATTTTAGATCATTAAAAAACCTCAAAGGGACTACTAATAGGTAGCAAATATCTAAAAAACACCGTACAGTAACTTTAATCACGCGTTGCTATGGTGCGGGGTGTTCGTGTATTAATTTAACTTTACCGCCTTTGAGTATACAGTTCCCGATTTCACTCTTTATTGCTTTTTCATTGAGCACCGTGGAAAATGGTGTTTGTTTTCATTTGATATTTTGTAAATATGTAGGTAATGCGATGGTTTTAAGGTCAAGTCCCACGCAATTTTCCTAATTCATATTTGCCTATTTTCGTAATAGAAGTGCGGCGTTGACTTCCGCACATTGAAAACGCAATACCGGTGTGTGAATATTATTTTCTCTATCTCTATTATGCAAAGGAAGAATAGTTATGTCAACCTAAGCGATAACCATACAGCCTAGAGTTCAAACTGAAACATTTACAGCTTAAAATATTACATCACTCACACACTCACTCAGCTCCACGCTGTATCCCGCTCATGGCAGGGTAGGCAGAGAGAACTTGGGAACCTAGTGTTAAGACACTCCATTCCACTTGATCCCCATTTTCCGCCAAATTTGAGGCATTGCGTGTTGAGTGGCGGTACTTAACGCCGCGCTTTGCCTTGTTCCCAATATCACATAATCATTTTAAACGAATCCCCGACCTCCTACGAAGCGTTACTTAGAATCGCCTGGCCATATCAATACAAGATTTAGTACGCACAATATGATTTACAATCACGATTTATAGCTTAATAAATCAAACACGCCGAGGTGTGTTTGGAACAATGGTTTATAATATAAAAAAAAAAAAATTGAACGTGCGGTAACTTCGCTGGTAACCTGGTGTTGGGCATCGAATGACTTACGAAATTAAATTAGAGCTTTTATGTTTGGTGATTCTTATTTCTTTTTTTGTCATGGATATGTAAATAACATATTCAATTTTCGTTCGGAGATTTAATTTATTTTATAAATAAATATAGTATTTTTTTTTTCAAATCTTTTGGGCAGTTTTAAGGCTTCTTTGGATCATATTAGGACTGTGTTTAGGAAAATATTTTAATTCCAACATAATACTTTCCTGTCATGGCACAGAAGCTAGCTATGCGTGCGACTGTTATATTGGATGTGGGTCGGATCACCACTCGCGGAAAATAAATATTTAATATTTTAATTCGTTAGCTATGATAATAAGGCAAAGCACACCGTTTTGTGGTGAAAGTGAAGATAGTGAAAGCGTGGGTAACTTCAACCAATTTAAATCTTACCTGGTTCATTAAGATCTATAGGAAATATGCTCGTTAAAATAAATAATATTAAAAAAAATGTAAATATATTGAATTTTTTTAATATATTTTTTATAATACTAATCTTTTATATAAATATTTTTTTTTATTTTCAAGTTGTATAACACGGTAGGATAGGTAAAGGGAACTTGGGAACCTAGTGTAAAGACACTCCGTTACGTTCCCCACTTTCCGCCGAATTTTAGCGGCGTAACTGAAAGTTTTACACTGGTCTAAAAAAATATATCATTTTACCGATTATCAAAAGCATTTAAACACTGTGTCAGTTCCAATCCCACCGGCACTTTAGTGCCGAAATCTAAGAAACGGCTATCAAGAAAGAAAATGAGAAGAAAAATAAATTTCCCTTTTCTAATCTCAAGTACCAGGCAAAAGCTCCATTTCACACTAATTGGGTTTGCTAAAAGCTCTCTCGAAAAACTTGTTATAAATGACCTTTTTGTAGATACTTTTAGACAATTGTTATATTTTATTTTATTGTATCCGAGAGAAGTTGGTAGTGTGCAATAAATTACTGTAGAATAATGTAGAGTAGCTAGCTTATACATTCAAAATTATTAGTTTCACACTGTATCCCGCATATAGCGGGGTAGGTAGCGGGAACTTGGGTACCTAGTGCACTTATTTCTGTTCCTCACTTTCCAACAATTTCATCGCATCGCACGCTGAGCAGCGGAACTCAACGCCGCGCTATACCTTTGTTACCAGTGAAAAGTAATGTTAATAAATAAATATTTTGCAAACAAATTCTAAATACATAATCCCAAAGATATATGAGTTAAGGTCGCACATTTTTAATGGTTTTTTCTAAAGCCTGGGCGAAAGTGGCATAGCGTAAAACGAATTGATGCACCCCTGAGTAATTACCATCATTACAGCTAGTAAAAGAGCAAAACCTTAATGGTACCGACTTTGTCGGCAACCATTAATATTTTTAGTGTTTTGTTTGTGAATAAAATTGCAATAATCGCTTATATATATGAGATATGTAAGTTAATACTAGTTATACTATGTGAATATATATTTAATGTAGGAAAATTTAAAACGGAGCTATAGTTATCAAGATATTAATTTGAAGGTTTTTAAGTTGCTAGATTTTCATATTTGTTTACAAACATTCTAAGTCTGACAATATATTATTTTTTTTCCAATATTAGTATAATATACATATTTCGGTTAATTATTTTGTTTTTTGAAAAACGCTCATGTTCCTCCTATATAAAGTATAATTTTTTGATAAATTACGGCGTTGAGTTCCGTGTCATTAACTAAATTAGGGGTCAATGGCGGAGCTCAACGCCGTGCTTTGCCTTTATTACCAGGACCTAGAAAATAAAAAAAATCCTCATCGTAGTCATCGAACCCATGTACCATATTCTCTTATTAAAATTATTCTTGATATACAAACATAACACCATTCAATCATTAACCAAATATTTTGTATAATATTACAAAACTATGTAAATTATTACACTACAAAATGCAATATTCACGTTATTCATAATAAAGCCATATACATTCCAACCTCCATTTCTTAACCCCTGAAACCGAAAGCATTTGGCTGGGCTAATTATCGCGACCTCCGAACAACGTTTTGTAATTACTCGGCCACCTAATTAAGATCGTCAGATATATAGGATTCGTTAAATTTTTCCATTATTTACGACTTCTCGAGCCTCGCCTTGGGCTATAAATATCTAAATAAAATACTGTATTAAAATGATTACATTTGTTTGTAGGGAATATTTTGTTGTGGTTAATGGTTGAGTATATGGTTATTTTGAGATTGTTTTTTCTTTCTATAGGGATGGCAAAGGGAACCTAGTGGTAACTTTCCTGGCGTTTAGGGTTGCGAGGCGAAATTAAGCACATTTTTTATACCAGACTGAAGTAATAAAAATAATTGATTCTCAGAAATGGGACAGATGGGCACTTTTATTTAACTTACAATATAAGAAAGAGAAACAAAACAATTTCGGTGTAAGGGTGGACTTATCACCACAGATGATCTCTCCCGGACATATCATACAAAAAAAAGATTAAAGAAAAAGAGAAAAGGAGTAAAAGAGAAAGGCCAGGAAATTGGTTGGTGTACAAATAATGTACATGTCTCATATTTAAAAATTAAAGAAAAAAGTATCAAAAACTAATATGCATTTTCATACTTACCATTTTTTAATGCGATTTTCTCTATTAAAAAGTTTAATTTAAGAGTTATTTTATATAAATAAACTGAATTACGGTCCTATACTACTACGTGTACTAAAAAAGCCGTTTTTAATTTGCTTAATGAAAAGAAATCCCATAACGAATGAAATGCTAATCGTCGGTTAGGTGCGCGTCGCGCCTAAGACATTACTGTCTAGACGATCATCGATTGCCATTAACTAGGGCCGCCTTAATGAAAAATGGTGAAATATATTGGAAAATTCTTTTTGGAGGCCGATCCCAGTAGTGGCATAGGAGCATAAATTTAATTTAATTTATGGGAAAGCTAGCAAAATTTAAATTATGGATTCGTTTGGATTGAAATATGAAATGTATAATGTTTTGTTTCTTCTTCTTTCTGGTACGTCCGTACCGGACAACAGCGTTGAGTTCCGCCATTTAACACGTAATTCGGTGGAGTATGCAGAATGAAACTGTCTGAATGGGAATGGAGTGTCTTAACACTAGTCTCCTGGTTTCCTGTAGTTGGGTGGGTCAACTATGTGCTTAGTATAGCTTGAAGCTATAAAAAACCTTTTTTAGACCATCTTTTATAAGGAGTAATTTGTAATTCACAAGTAATTAGGGGACACTCCTAATTACTTGTGAAGTGCAATTGTTATCTGTTTGATGTTATTAAACTAACATTTTTCGAAATAATAATATAAATTATAAATTGGAACGCCTATTTCTATCACCAATATATACAATGCAAGCTGGAGTACAAAGTAATTATCACACGGCTTGAGCTTTCTTGTAAATGGTTCAAGGTAATAAAATAATCAAAGTTAAATAATTTTATTTAAAACAAGACATAAATTTACATATTTTATTCAAAATAGGAAGTTACAAGCTTCATTTTTTGAACGTCAAACAATTTACCGCCGGTTCGCTAAAGTTACTGCTTCAGACTTGAGAAGAAACGGCGCAAGAGACTCAGCGGGATTCCTTTTTTTTTAATCAAAATACAAAACGTGACATTAACGATGTGGCTATTGCACAATTGACACGCTCGAATCGCCACAAACAAAGAACAGAACAGAACAAAAGAAAACCTATACTCTATAAGCTCAGTGAGATTAGAGGCAAAACTTTAAAAATAATTAATGTGTCTTTGTCAAATTTAAAATATATAATATGCATTGTTAATTGTTTAATGTATTGGTTTTTCTAATCAGTTATTCTAATATCTCTATTTTAAAAATTAGTAAAACATAAAAGAATATAGAAATTATGTAAGTCGATGAGGCCTGTCTTAGCGTGTGACTGCACGCGACAACTAGTGGATATTTTTAAAATTAAATATTTAATGGTTTCATTTCTTTGCCAAATTTAAGGCATTGCGTATTGACTGGCGAAGCTCTACACCGCACTTTGCCTTAGTAATAAAGCTAAGAAATGAAAATATTAAATATTACATTTGAAATTATCAAATATTTCACGTTTTCGATACGCTCCTAACTTATGCTTATTATGCTTATTAATGTTTTGTCGTTAACAGTCACACTTACTTTTACTTAACTATTTATATTATTGCTCAAATTATAACTTACTTAATGTATATATTATATACAATTTGTTCAAAGCCATACAAATCTCAGCATTGTAAAGTTAACCACGACCCGAAGATTTAAATTAAAAAAGCTAGTCGTGCGTTTTAAGTTGGCATGCACGTGACCGTGTTTTCAAGTACATTTGCCTTTGCAAAGTAGCGGAGTATTGAGAAAGGAAATCGGTATGTGTGTCTTGTTTGAAAGCAGATCGTTTTAAAATTTGTTTCTAAACAAATTTCTTTTGAAAAACATTACGTGTTTTTAACATTTTTAAATTGTTATTCCACACTTAAGAAAGAAGTTTTTTTTTAGACAGTGCATAAAATATTCGCGTCTCTTGGAAACCGCTCAAGTACTCTGAAAGATACGCTCCTAATTTATGTTTATTATGCTTATTAATATTAGTAAAATCTAGCCTGTCCTGGCGGAGGATCACAAGCGAGCGAGCTCTTTCTCGGTTCCTCGCTCTCTTGAGAAGGCAATGCCTCTAAAATTGAGGAACGAGAGTGTTCCAACATTATTTTCCCAACTTTGGGAAACTCTATTCTTCTATGTGCGAAATTAGTGTCATTACACGCAGCTTCACTTATATGATTAAATTAATAACTACGAATTGTCAATGCAATACTGACAAAAGAATTATTCAATTTGGCCAAATAATTCCTAAGATTGACGCACTCCAACAAAAAAAATCTTCAGCTTCATAATATTAGTATGGTAGTAAACATTCATCATCCAAAGAAAAAGCAGTTCTCAGTGGAATAATTGGTATCCAAGTCGGCGTCTGTCTGTTATATCCGCGAGCTAAGTTGTACGTTGATGTTAATGCTTGGTCTAGACTTTCTTATTCCTTGTAAATTATACTAGTCCTAGACCAGTATTTATACTAGTAATTATCTACTAAATAAAGTGACATTCAAAATTGTGTACGCATTGGAAACGTTAAGTTACTATCATTTCTTTAATTTAAATTGTAAAAAAAAACTAAAATTTTTACTATCTGAACGTCAGTCCGGCCCTATCATATAATAACCAATTTAAGTGGGGTTTTTCTAATCGAAAGTCTTGTTTAGACACTCCATTCAGTTTCCTTCTTTCCACCGAATTTGAGGCATTTCGTGTTGAGCGGGACTCAACGCCGCGCTATTCCTTGTTATCAGATCAAATAAATGAAAACGTTAAATATTTAAGTTGAAAATACTAAATATTTCGTTTAAAATTACAAAGAGAAAAATTGTAAAAAAAATATATAAAATTATTTCAAGACATTTTTCTCTTTGTCAAAAAGAAGTGCCAAGACTGTCGGTACAACCGCATGTAAGTAGTGTGCGAAGTCGCAGAACAAAAGCCAATTATTTCTTGAAGTTTAAAGAATTTATGGTTTCGACGTTCAGAAGAAAAGGATGTTATAGAAATAAATAACTTTAAATATTTTAATTTGATATAAATCTTCACTTCTGTCGGTTTGACTAGACTGTGTAGAATATTACTTTTTACTCTACCATGAAAAAAATATGAGTACTTTAAAATTATATTATTTTCCAGCTTATAAGTAAAATATTGATAATAAAAACATTTTATTCAGAAAAATATAGTTCGATAATGTGAAATTTTTTAGCTTCTCTTTGTTGGCAGGGTAGACAGAGCGAACCTGGGAACCTAGTGTTAAGACCCTCCGTTCTGTTTCCCATTATCCGAAGAATTTGATGTAATAGGTGTTAAGTGGCAAAACTCAACGCCGCGCTTTGCCTTATTATCAGAAAGAAATAAAAAAATAAATATTTCATCGGTTATATATATATATATATCGCTTATAAAATATTTTAATTTTTTTGCTCTAACAAGGTAAAGCGCAGCGTTCAAATCTGCCACTCAACACGCAATGCTTCAAGTTCGGCGAAGTAAACGTATCTTAAAATTAGGTTCCCAAGTTCCCTCTGCCGACCCTGTCGTGTGCGA
>DWMZ01001095.1:0-17785 GCA_018249855.1 Eueides tales michaeli
TAGCTTTACGCTGTATCCCGCACGTGGCAGGGTGGGCAGAGGATACTTGGGAACCTAGTGTTAAAACACTCCACTCGTTCTCCATTTTGGCGGAACTCAACGCCACGTTCTGCCTTATTACCAGAGCAAATTAAAATATTAAATATTTAATGTCTGAATAAAAAAAAATGAACAATTATTGACAATTAAAGAATAAGACAAACCGTGCTGTTGAATTTTACTACATAGCACGCGATGCTTCCAAAATTAAACTGAAAATGGGGAACGGAGTGTCTTAACATTTCCTTTGCTCACCTGTCTACTCTTTCTCTATCTCTTTTCTCTTTCTTTGTATTATTGTTTATTAAGAAAAAACAATCTTCGCATAGCAGTTTGGTTAAGTCTAGTGTTTAAACACTCTGTTTGCAACTTTCTACTCAAATTTAAGGACATGGTTTGTTGCATTAAGGTATTAAGCTCCCTCACTCAGCATACAATGTTAATTTTTTTTTTTCCCCACCTTCCGCCTAATTTTCTAATTAAAAGTACAGTGATTGATATCACAAGGTTCCTATTCGTTCCCTACAATTAATGTATTTAAGTAAAGTTCGTTGACCTTCTTGCTTAAAATGTATGAAAAATTAAAACAAAAAAAAACAGGCTACAAAAAAATATAACTAAGTAATATCATCACTTACGAAAAATAAATTTATATTTCTCCAACAAAAAAATTAAAAGGCTTTTTATAAAAAAAAAAATTCTACATAACCTTTGTTTTTATGCCTTCTTTTTAGATTATCGATTATATTTTGAGACCTGTATTAGGCAGTCGTATAATTTACATAATAAAAACAAATTAGAGGCCGCGGCGTTGAGTTCCGCCACTCAACACTCAAAGCCTCAACTTGGGCGGAAAGTCAAGAACGGAAAGTATACGCACTGGTTGCAGGTTCGATTTTCACTGAAAATTATTTATATTTATTCCCCCGTTCTAGTAGAAAGACAAAGACACTTAACACACACAATGTCTCAAAAATTGGGAGGAAATGGGAAACAGAGTGTGATACTTTTTTTTAAGCCTCACGCTGTATCCCGCACGAGGCAGGGCAGGCAGAGGGTACCCGGGAACCTAGTGTTAAGACACTCCGTTCCACTTCCGTTCCCCACTTTTCACCGAATTTGAGGCACTGCGTGTTGAGTGGCGGAATTCAACGCCGCGCTTTGCCTTATTACCAGAGCGAAGAAATGGAACACTAAATATTTAAATTCAAAATATTAAATATTTCATTTCCTCGACTGGGGATCGACCTCAGTACCTGTCGGTTACAGTCACAAGCTTGTGCCGCTGCGCCACGACATAATAATCATAAGGGAATAATTAATAATGATACTTATAAAGTGTGAAATAATTTAACAAGCAATGTCTCAACAAAACTTAGCGGCCGTCCATTAATCACGTGAGGTTCTAAAGGGGGGGAGGGGGCTCAGCAAAAATCATGAAATATTACAAGGGGGTAGGGGGGTACAATAAGATATCACGCGTATTTATTTTTTCGTCAAACGCGTAGTGCAAGAGTAAAATTTCACTATTATTCTGATAATGATCACAGAACTGATATGTTTTTGATTATAATTATATTTAAATTGAAGCTAATTTTATCAGCTTTAAGGTGCATTTTTCAGAAATCGATTGTTTCTACGCTTTCAATAGTTATTTCAAAAAGAAGCTGTGGAAATATGGATATACGTACATATATAAACTTTTGAAGTATATGTATTTTTTGACTCAGTTCAGTCGAATTATCGCCGAATTTTGAACAAAAGTTGTGTTAGGAGGATAAATACAATAGTTAGATTTTAATGAACTACTAAAAAAAATACAGGCGATTTTGGGTATGGGGGAGAGGGGGGGGATAGTCATAAGCCTCACCACTTATCACCAAGGAGGGAGGGGGGTTAAAAAATTTGAAAAAACATGACGTGATTAATGGATGGCCCCCTTAAAACTAAAGTGCTTGTAGCTGTTAATCTGCAAATCTGATTTTTTATGAGACGTATTAAAAGAAACCGCCGATGAACAAGGTTTTCAATAAAAAAAAACTCAAATCTATACTCGTTGAGAAGCTACGTTGCTTAGACAGACACACATACGAACAGGTCAAACATATAACACACCTCTTTTAACCGACAGTTAAAAACATGATATTACGCCACAAACCTATTAGTTACTACGTAATTTTTAAAATTCTTATCTTATTTTTCCGAGAAATTCAGTAAGTACATACATGCATAGCCTTGTTTTAATGAATTCAAGTTCAAGAAACACCGACGTGGTGAAAGTGGTTGGTGGCATATCACGCGATCGCCACCTACCTGAAACTAAATTGCTCCTTATAAAGTAGTATAACTACCCTCTAGATTTAACAAAAATGTTAAGAATATATAAGAAAAACACAGTACTTTTTAATCATGATATAATTAATAATATTTGATTAATTGTATTTAAATGTTAATTGTTATTTAAATAACGTTATTTATACGTTGTATAATATTTTATGGGTACATATCGCCCTTGGGAACCAAAGTTTTCGTTTAAAACAAAAAGTTTATTTTAGTTATTTTCATAGTATTCTTTCTTATGGGATGTTACTGTGGGGCAGCGCCGCTGATATAAATTCAATATTTATACTGCAAAAAAGAGCCGTAAGGTATTTTTATAATCTTAAAGCTCGAGATTCTCTGTGAGATGTTTTTAAGGATACAGGTATTCTTACGGTTGCTTCTCAATACATATTCTATAATATTTTGTTTGTCCGGCAACATATTCATATGCTTTAGGAAAAACAGTGACAGACACACGATTGGGACGAGAAACAAGGACAAACTTGTGACGCCTAGTTATCGCCTCCAAAAAGTAAATAAATAATTTATGGGTCTGAGTATACGTATCTATAATAGTATTCCGTAGTGTATTTTGAATTTGCCACTGGAGAAGTTTAAAGTAAATGTTAAAGCAATGTTAATTAAGAAAGCTTACTACACTGTCCAAGAATATGTGAATGTTAAAAATGCATTTAATTAAGGTCATTTGAATTTCATGCAGGATAGTCAACATTGTATTAAACAATGAAATTGTAACATTATTCGATATTGAAAAGAACAACTGTTGAGTTTCTTGACGGCTCTTCTCAGCAGAACCGCATTCCGAGCGGGTGGTAGTTTTATGTTCCTGACGATTCAAAAGTACTTGCTAAATTCTATTTGAATAAAGAATATTTTGAATTTGAATTTTGAATTTGTCTGCGTTTTTTTGCGACTTTGAATTCTGACATTTAAGACATCAGGTGTAGAGTTCGGGCAGAACGCGGCAAGCGGAGTGTCTAGATTATCTATGAATGCCGAATACAAAATATATGAATAATGTGAAGATAAAAAAGAAATTTAATGTATGCAATAAATATATTTTGTATCCTTAATTATATATGAGGCCTGTAGTGGCGCAGCGGTACAAGCGTTGCCTGTAACCGACAGGTTCTGGGTTCGATCCCCAGTCGAGGAAATGAAATATTTAATACTTTCAATTTAAATATTTAATGTTTCATTTCTTCGCTCTGGTAATAAGGCAAAGTGCGGCTTTGAGTAACGCCACTCAACACGCAATGCCTCAAATTCGGTGGAAAATGGGGAGCGGAAGTGGCACGGAGTGTCCTAACACTAGATTCCCAAGTTCCCTCTGCCTAACCTGCCATGTGCGGGATACAGCGTGAAGCTATAAAAAAAAAATAATAATAAAAAAATAGATACTCCTTAGAAATGTGGAAAATTATTGCCAAAATTAAAATTATTATATATACCATTGTAGACATTTTTAAAATGTTATTCACACCTAAGAAGAAATACATTCAATACGTGGCTTTGTGGTAAAACTCTTAGGACGGTTTCTAAGAAGTGCGGCTTCAAATCCATCTACATCCAAACATATTAGCATACGTTTCCTAAAAAATAATATTATATTGATTATCTATTTTAATAATTTTCAGGGATCAGTGTCTCTAGTAATCCTGGCCATACTTCAAGCGATAATACTTATTGTGGCCATACGGAATACCATGGAAGACGAATTGAGGCTGAGCCGATCTCTGTCAGAGTCGTTTCAGCTGTCTCGTAGCAATGATCCACGGCATGTCAAGTTATGGTCGACTCTACAATATGATGTATGTAATAAGTTTTAAGATAAACATTCAATAGCTTTTAACTTTATGTTGTATACCGCATAAAACAGGGTAGGCGCGCTTCCTGCGGACTTCCAAAACATTGCGTGTTAAACTTTACTATAGAGCATGAGCTGGTGCAGTTGTAAAACTTGTATTGTATACACGATGGTTGTATTACTGTTGCTCCTTCAGGCGAGCGAATTTTCTAACATTTTCATTTCCTTCAAGACAAAGCGTGGCAGTGAGTTCCACCACTCAACATACAATGCCTCTATAAATCCATGAAAAATTGGATACTGGAGTATCTTAATAGAAACGGAGTGGCAGGTTCACAGGTTCCCTCCACCTATCCTGCTATAACTAAAACGATATTTATTATTTCCAGATAAACTGTTGCGGTGTATACGGCCCTAATGATTACAGCAATCCAAAGATACCAGCTTCTTTCGCCCCCGACGTTCCCATTTCCTGCTGCCCGTCTTGTGACCTGGACCGATCAGAATTAGTCCAGGAGAGGGAAAGACAAAACTGCAAAGCGAGGCGGGAATACTATGAACTTGGCTGTAGAGACTTAGTAATAGATATACACAGACAAACTAGCAGCTCTGTTATAGCAGTTATTACATTGTCTATTCTTGTTGAGGTAAATATTAATATTGAGTTGAAAATTACAGTTGAAATAAAACCTCAGCTTCACGCTGTATCCCGCATATGGGGGGGGTAGGCAAAAGGTCTTTAGACGCTCGGTTCCGTTCCCCATTTTCCGCCGAATTTGAGGCATTGCGTGTTGAGTGACAAAACTCAACAATGCGCTTTGCCTTGCTGCCAGAGCGAAGTAATGAAGACATTTAATATTTAATTTGTAAATATTAAATATTTCTTTTTCCTCGAGTGGGGATCGAACGCACAACCTGTCGGTTAGAGTCACACACTTGTGCGCCTGTCGTGGCGTATCTATTTAAAATAATCGTGTGCACTATAAGTCAGGCATCATTGCACCACGATAATTAAATTAGGATACATACTACATAACTAAGGATACGTAATATATAATTAAGGAAACAAAATACCCCTGCGCTACGACAGGCGTCAAAAACTAAAAGTAAAATCATCATCATTCAAAATATACTCTTAAAAATTTTTAAATATGTAGGTATATTTAAAAATTTTTAAGAGTCTTAAAAAATATTCTATAAAAAAATTATACATATCACGTAATAATATCTTTGATTTTCGCGATTGTTACACATTTTAAATGAAACACTTTTAAACGGATTAATCGCGTATATTGAGTTTTAAACATTAGCCCGTGGTTATGGGTAGACTCAAGTGAAACACTTTTAAGCGATTTAAGTGTTTCATTTAAAATATACGTGTCACGATTAGATTGAACGCCTTGGACATCGTCCAAACGCTTTTACCATTAAGCCATACGCTCTGACCAAGCTACGTTGTTTTTTATACAAACTAAAAAAAACTTTAAAATATATCGAACAGGGTAATAAATTGAGACAATTTCAAATTGTTATTGTAAACACGATCCTATATTTACATTCCACTGCTATGGTTAGACAAAGCGCGGCGTTGTGCTCCGCCACTCTACACAAAATGCCTCGAATTCAGTCGGAAAGTGGGAGATGGAAATGAGTGTCCTTAAACTAGGTTCCCATGTTCCCTCTGTCTACCCTGCCATTGGAGGGATACAGCGTAATGCTAAAAAAAATATCAATATTGTTACTAATCCAAAATGGCCGCCGCAACAAGATGGCGGATTACAATTTGGATATTAAGTGAAAAAGTTTGATTTATAAAATAATTAATTATTACTAAAAAAACATCTAGAAAGCTTGTGTTCAGAAATTATTACTGATTATTTTCCTATTTTCAGCTTGTCATAGCAGCAGTTGGCTTCTTAATAATATTACAATGTAAAAGTAAAGAGAAATATATATCGAATCTACCTGAAGAAATTGTAACAAAAACAACCAAATCTGATTCCAAGGCGTCCATTAAATAATAATTACTGATATGAAAAGTGCTTTACCAAAGATATAAAAGTGAAATTGTATTATATAATAACATATATTAATATTTTAAATAATATTTAAGTGATACAAGATTTTTTTTAGTCATATTAAAATTTTTCTAATAAAGGTGTATGTACATTAATATAAATTTGTCTACATTAATAGAATTCTATTATATGCTCATTTATTTCTTGCGCGGCGTTAAGTTACGCACTATGTTTAGAATATGTTAAGCGTGAATGAAGAATAATAATAGTATGATAAACTTTTTTAATTTTGTTTTATCGCATACTTAAAAAAATATAATTGGATATATATATTTAAGCCTTTTTTAATATAATATAAAAGCAATTACTTTGTATTATTAGCTACATTGAAGAAAATATGTATGTATGAAGAGTAAATAAATAATTCTCAACTATACCGTCACAGCGACAACATAAAATACATGTTTCTCACAAATATTTAACTGAATATCAAAAATTTGGTAAAGCATTTCACTTACAGATCTCAAGGACACATGCAGAGAAATTATTTATTTAATTCAGAGGAATTATTTATTTGATTATTGTTTAATTTTGATATTTATTTAAGCATAATTTGTAAAAATCGTTATTTTTTTAGTAAACGACTATGAGACAACATTGGTTTTTAATATTTCTACATAATTACGTACAACGCCATCTGTAGCCAGTACTAAGAATTAGTTCTCTTACATATTATTCTACAGCGCCATCTGTTAGTACCACTAGAAAACATTTAAATATTTGTTTCGTTATTACGCTAATAGATAGCGCTATTCACAAATTAAAAATTAAGAATTATTTTTGTTTTGGACATGTATATAGTTAATATTACATATATATATTTAATACTTTTGACGTCAAAAAATACAATAACAAATCGTTTACTTAAAATCTTAGAAAATGTAACTTATATATTAATAATACATAACTTAGTTAACCTATAAATAATTATCTTAGCGTACAGAAAGCTAAATTTAAGAAAATTAAATTAAATTCTTAAATATAATAAGTGAATATATGAATATGTATATCAATTTTCTATTTATGTTCACTAGCATCGGTGGTTCAGTGGTAGAATGCTCGCCTGCCACGCGGGCGGCCCGGGTTCGATTCCCGGCCGATGCAATTTATACTTTTTGTAAAAAAATACAACAATAAATTATTAAGTATATTTTTATTGTTATATAAGTGACGTTTATTTATCGTACGTACTTTGCCTTATTTTCAGAGTTAAAAAATCATTTTCAATTTTTACCTCGAACGGAAATTCAATGGGAGACTACATTTTCATAAAACTATTCTTTTCATTTTAGTACAATTTATGTATTGAATTAAAGATAAGATAAGATTAAAAGCCTTTAATAATATACACAACATATAATCTATAAAACTTAAATTGCACAAAGGCGGCTTTATCGCTAAAAGTAATCACTTTAATAAATAAGTATTTTTTACATTTTTCTTAATTTCAGCTTAACTCTGTATACCACCAATAGCAGGGTGGGCAGAAGGAACCTGGGAACCTACTCTTAAGACACTCCGTTCCACTGCAGTTCCTCACTTCCCGTCGAATTTTGAGGCTTTGCGAGTTGAGTGGCGGAACTCAACGCCGCGCTCTTGCCATGTTACCAGAGCGAAGAAATGAAACATTAAATATTTAAATTGAAAATATTGAATATCTCATTTTCTCGAGTGGGAACCCACAACCTGTCGGTTACAGTCAAAGTTTCTTAATCTCTCATTTCCAATTTCTATTAAAGTATCATTATTGCGATTCCTATTTCCAGTTAATCTATATCTTCACTCAAGATATTATTTTAGCATGAGAATTCTTGCCAAGACGACAACAAACTACACCAAACGCAACCATGTAATTTTTTTTTAGTTTAAAAGACTCTTTTACCACCTTCCAGCTCCATTTCAATGTATTTTCATACTGTATTATAGAAACTAATTCCATATTCAAATATATTAGGTTGTACGAAAATGTGCGATCCACCATTTTGTATCGCGGCCATTTTGAATTAAAAATAATGAAGTCATAATGCAAATGTCGGCTTGACGTAGATGGAAAAGAACGTATGGCTTAGTTGGTCGGAGGGCTTGGACGGATTCAAGGAGGCGCGGGTTCAAATTCTGTTATGTTCAAGTTTGTATACTTTTTAAAATTAGTCAAATTAGCAATTATTAGCTTATTTCGACATTGTTAATTGAGTCAAAAGTTCTTGCAAGAGCTCACATGCACACAAATGAACACGGCAAGTTAAATAAAAAAAGTCAATTTCCAATATTGTAGCATATTCTTATCAATAATAGACAAAAGTTACAATAGTTTTTATTTGCAAAGAACTCATTTTATAGTTATTTTACGGTGTTAAAATATTGTTTTACACATTAGGTGTTACTTCTTTAATCATATATTGAAACTAGGTTTTACCTGTGACTTTTCTCGTATGATCAAATAAAAATAATTAGAAATTATGACTGATCTAAAATAAAACAATTTTAACCGGATTAGTCGTGTATATTGAATTTTAAGCATTTTTAGGAACCCGACATTTCGAACACTTTACAGTAGTCCGTGGTCACGGGTAGACTGAGGTGGCATTCGTGTGTCAGTTGATATAATTATTATATCAAACTACCGCCAACGATTCCTTAATAGCCTCGCGTACTGCTCTGAATTCTTGCAGAATGAGCTCACTGTATCTGGTCCTCTGGTGTGGTGTGTTTGAGACTTTAAATTTTTTAAGAGTGGGTCCCAGATGGTAGAAAGTTTCCAACCATCTTCTCTATTGAAATTAGGATGTATTTGTATTTCAATAGCTTCGCGGATCATTCTAGGGATATATCTATTTTCCCTAGCGAGCATATGGGGTTTATTAAAGCTGATGTAATGGTTGGGTTTGTTCGTTATATGCTCACACACTGCTGACTTTGATTCAAGCCCTTTTGATGAAGGGCAATCTTCACCTGTCGAAGCTCGTCCCCTAGATGTTCAGCGTCGCAGAGGTGGTGGACTCTATGTAACAATTTGCCAACGTTAGATAACTGTCTAGGGTGGTGATGAGATTCGCCATTGAGGTATCTATTGATGTGCGTGGGTTTTCTATATACTGTGTGTCTTAACACTAAATTCTCTCTGCTGCGAATTGCTGCTCGGCTATTTACGGAAAAGATCGTAAAGCTAAAAAAAAAAGAAAAGAGTAGGTACATATTTTAATCGCAACTCGTAAAGTTGAGACAATTAAAAAAGTTATTAACTCAAATAATACGTACATAAAACGGTAATTACCCATAATTAGTTTCCCAGCCTTCATTATGTGACACAAAAACATTGTATTTTGGTAATTTTTCAACAATATTATGCACTTTTGTTTGAAAAAAGCCATAATATTTTTGGTGTTTTTCACTGAAATAAGTCATGCGAGTGAGTGAATTTTAGTACATACTTAAATGTAGCCAAATTTTATAATATAATGAATTTTTTTTGTGCTACTTAGTTTCATGCTGTATCCCGCACGCGGTAGGGAGGCAGGGGGACCTAGGGAACCTAGAAGTAAAGCCACTCCGTTACGTTCCTGACTATTCATGTTATTTGGAACATGTTGCATTACCATATAAAAAAATCCTAAATGGAACATTTACTTCTAGGCACGGGTTTCTTTTCACTATAAGCTTAATTTCTCAAAAAATAAGAAAGTTAATAATGGAAAAATACCATATTTGGAGAAATGTGACTGAAACAAATCAGATTTTTCTTGATTTCCTTATTGTAATAGTTTTTCTAGTACGGTTAGGTGAAACATAATGAGCTCCGTCAACATTTAATATATTTTAAATTGTCGGAAAATAGAAAATACAGAAGTAAAACAAAGTGCCCTTCACCACTCTTAAAGTGAAAATGGGATGCGGAAGGAAGTGTCTTATCACTAGCTTCTTAAATTCCATCTACCTATCCAGCCATGTGCGGGATACAGCGTGAAGCTGAAAAAAAATCCTGTAATACCTGACATTACTGCGCCTAACCAAACAAACTCTTGTACTTTATAATATTAATAATATACGAGTAGATGACCAAAACAATACAATTTGACATTTAAGTAGTCTTTTTCATATTTTAGCACCACCAAGTTATTGCCTTGAAAATTTTAACCACAGTGATTGTAAGTTAGCGCCGCAGAAAGTATTCTCATATTATAAGCCAGGTTCCCGATGTGAAGTAGAGACTTGGAGGGGATGTCCGACGTTAAACAAGTTCGAAACCGAAGAAGAATGTACGAATATATGTATATTCATTGATTCTAATCTTGCAGATGTTATACCTCTCAGTGGGCCTGTTAACGGTTGGTCTATGTGTTTATTAATAAATTAAGCAAACGCAATTATCTTTGGAAATATATTATTAAAAAATCTATAGCATCAAGTGATAAAAACAAGTTAAATTGTTTTCACATTCATTTACTTCACACTGTATCCCGCACATAGCAGGGTAGACAATGTGAACTTGGGAACCTAGTGTCAAGACACTTCCCTCCGTTCTCCACTTTCCGCCGAATTTGACATATTGTGTGTTAAGTAACGGCATTTTGCATTTTTGCATTTGGAGACGGTTGTAGTGGTGCATCGGTACAATATCTGATTGAAAACAAGAGAGTTGTGAGTTCGATATCTACTCGTGGGAATTAACAATAATCATTTCATACTAAATTTAAAAACGTATAAAAATTTGGACGAAGCAGGATTTGAACCTGCGCCTCTTGAAAACCGTTCAAGTTGTAACAAGTGTATAAAAATTTCGACGGAGCTTGGTGAGGACGGATGGCTTAGTGGTCAGAGCGCTTGAACGGTTTTCAAGAGGCGCAGGTTCAAATCCTGCTTCGTCCAAATTTTTATACGTTTTAATTTAGTATTTTTCTTTCCTAAGTGTGGAATAACACTTTAAAAATAGTAAAAATCATTTCATGGTTCAGGCGTCGGGACTAAACGCGGCGTTGAGTTGCCATTTCTGTGTGATGCAAAAAAAACCATTTCGCATGTAACTTTTGATGACAGAAGCTCTATCGATGAATGCTTTACACCATATTCCAGTGTTTAAGACACCTTACATTAATTTACTATAGTTTTTCCCAACTGAATATAAATCCACACTCCATATCAATTATATTTTAAATACATTATTGCAGAAATATGCTTATACAAGCCCGTCCACGTTGAACGTTGCAGCAACAAACTTTCTAAGGTATTTGTTTACAATACGATTCTGAAAAATTGCATACCCATCATATGGGGAGGATGTCCACGCCCCAAAAACGTTTTCCAGGACGAAATCAGCTGTTTAACGGCGTGTTCCCAAATCATGGGCAACATTATGCCTAACACAAAAAACAATCAATTCGATCTAATTATAAGCAATTTACTCAACAATATATCTGATTATTTAGAAAAATTAAATAATTCTATAACAAACAGCACAGATAAATATATATCA
Source organism: Eueides tales michaeli (assembly GCA_018249855.1). NCBI lineage: Eukaryota > Metazoa > Arthropoda > Insecta > Lepidoptera > Nymphalidae > Eueides > Eueides tales. The sequence goes on from DWMZ01001095.1 coordinate 11,738, forward strand.
ACAACTAGAAATGAAAAGAGAAATGTGACAGAAAACATCATAACCAAGCAAACAACAGAGAAATTGTTGAAAAAATTTGAAAAGAAAACAATTTCGACTGGAAAAATCGAAAAGAGAGACAGTAAAGAAGATATAAATCGCTATACTACTGCTATGTCAACTATCAAAAGTACAAATAAACTTGACAAGCCACTAAAAGGTACAGATCGTACACAGCTTCCATCTAAAAGTACGACAGAAGTGATCAAGATTCCAGATACAACTACTGTAGCAACTACAACAACAACAGAATCTACAAGTAAAGCAACAGAAGCAACAAAAACAACAGAATCAAAATCAACACCAACATCAGTTACGCTTACACTTACAACACAACACATAGTCAAAACAACTAGACACCGAGGAACTGCAAAACAGGTAGTGCTGCCACAGGATTTATAAGATATAAAAAAAAAATTAAATACAAGTTTGAATATGTCTTTTATTTATGCCTTCTGTCACACGACAGAGGAAAATAGTGCTAAAACACTATGTCCCCATTAAGTCACCTCCTTTTTTCAAAAATTAAAGGCATGTTGAGCGGCGTAATTCAACGCCACGCTCCGTCTCTTCATCATCCACCAGTGCGGGGATTTTTTTTTAGCTTCACTTCATTTTCCGCCATTGCGTGTTGAATGGCGGAACTCAACGCCGCGCTTTGCCCTATTACCAGAGCGAAGAAATGAAACATTAAATATTTAAATTGAAAATATTAAATATTTCATTTCCTCAAGTGGGGATCGAACCCAGAACCTGTCGGTTACAGCCACACGCGTGTGCCGCTGCGCCACGACAGGCCTCACCAGTGCAAGGAATTAATAATTTTAAATATTTTTTTTCCTCACGTAGCAGTCCCGACCTGTCGTTTTTACAGTCGCAGTAGCACGCTTGTGCCCTTGCACGACAAGCCTCAACATTCTACTCGAATATTCCGATAAGCATCTGCTTACTTTAGCTATAATTGTTCTCTACTTACGACCCGCCCGCGACTTCGCCCGCTTGAATTACGCTATTTTGTTTACTAACTCTCCAATACATTCGTATTTTAATAACACTTATTAGACAACATCCTCAACTCAATCAATAAAAATATTGTAGCAATTTTATGGCATTAAATATTTTAAAGTGAAGTAACTCTTTCATTTCCTAAACGATTGTAATAAAATAAATACTAAACATTGAAGAGAGATTGCCAAAATATAATACTGAAAACTGCATTTTAATCTGGTTAGCCGTTTCTGAGATTAGCGTACAAACGCACGGTCAAACAAACAAACATTTGAAATTCTTTATATCGGGCCCTATTACTTTAAAAAAGGTACCCGGTCTAAAATTGATATAAGAATTTCTTTAATATATCTTCCACGTACAGACAGTGATCGGTTATAGATTTATTATAAGCATAGGTATAGTATTTTTTTCTTATAGCTTCACGCTGTATCCCGCACACGGCTGGGTAGGCAGAGGGAACCCGGGAACCTAGTGTTAAGACACTCCGTTCCACTTCCGTTCCCCACTTTTCGCCGAATTTGAGGCATTGCGTGTTAAGTGGCGGAACTCAACGCCGCGCTTTGCTTAAATACCAGAGCGAAGAATGAAACATTAAATATTCAAATTGAATATATGAAATATTTCATTTCCCCGAGCGGGGATCGAATCCACAACCTGTCGGTTACATTCACACGCTTGTGCCGCTGCGCCACGACAGGCCTCAAGCATATAGTATGTAGATATAAAAAACGCCAGCGAGTTGCAAAGTGGCGAAAGCGTGACGCGTGCATGCACCAGCCACGTCGGTCTAGCGGATATGTGGCTCAGAACTGGAAGTAACTTAACATATCATATAGTTTCTATTGCTTATTGAGGCGACAGGGTGTGGGGTCGATTCCCACCCGAGGAAATATTCAAATTTTCAAATGAAATTGAAAATTCACCTTAAATTTGGTGGGAAGTGGGGAACGGAATTCGGTGACTTAACAATAGGTTCCCAGGTTCCCTCTACTAAAGTAATTATAGTACATATTTAACTCAGTTAGCTTACACCCGTCATACCGCATAAGTTGCGGTCATAATTTATTATTGCATTCATAGTAACGTGTAGAAATTGTAAATTATATATTCAATAAGGAAATATAACGGTTGCAGCAACCCGCAAATGTCGTGGCAAAGGTTTAGTTACAGAGTTACAGTGTACTGTGTTGCACAATGTACATACATACAAACAGTTTTGTATAACCTGTGTATTATTTTTATTTTTTTTTCAGGCATATCTCATATTTTGCTGATAATGCAGAAGGTTCAGTCAATCTGGCATAGTATGTACTTGATTTAAAAACGTATTAAAAATTTAAAGTAGCCGAATTTGAACCCGCACCTCGTGGAAACCGTCTAAGAGCTCTAACCAACTAAGCCATATGCTCTCATCAAGCTACATCGAAATTCTTATACGCTTGTTACAACTTATTAATTTTATAAGATTATTATGAATTTATGATTTTAATTTCGACAATATTTTGATATTTGTCATGTGTCAATGTTAACACATGAAATGTCAGGTCAAGTAAGACAAATATTTTGACGTAAACATTATGAAAAACGTTCAACTTTTTTGTTTTCTACAGATGGTTACGTACAGATGTACATAAGTAGTAGCGCAGCTAGGGTAGGTAGGGTAGGGTAGGTAGGGTAGGTAGGGTAGTGCAGGCAGAGGGAATATTTCATTTGAAAATAATAAATATATAATTTTTTCGAGTGGCGATCGAACCCATAACCTGTCGTGCTTGCAGTCACACGCTTGAGTCCTTGCGCCACGACTGACTCATACTGTAATTACATTATTGGTATTTAAGTAAATAATAAAATCATAATACAATGTTATATGAAGTGTAAGCGCGATGATTCTACGTTCGATTCTTAGTTCGATCGATTTATTGTTATATATAAAAATATTAAGATTCATCGTCTGTTGGACAAAGCGCGGCGGAACACGCAATGTCTTGAATGTAAGAGGAACATCGATGAACGAAGATCTTACTCAGGTTCCTTTACCCTCCCCTGCTATCCGATAAAACACACTTAAAAACTAATTGCCGCGATTTCTTTCGAGTGGATTTTTGCTTTTCCACCCTCACTTACTCACGGAACCGTCTAAGTGGGAACGGAGTGTCTTAACACTAGGTTCCCAAGTTCCCTGTGGGCCCAGCTATGTACGAAATGCATTAAGAACGTTTTAAAAAAAATGTTAAAATTAGACTTTTTCTATATTTTAAATGTTATGAGATTCGTATTTAGTACAATTAAACAATATTAATAAAATACTAAAACAAAATAAATAACAATATAACATAAAATTAACAAAAGTGTTACATATTTTGTTAATTATTCCGATACCGGGAATCGAACCCGAGCCTCCTGGGTGAGAGCCAGGTATCCTAGCCACTAGACCATATCGGATGATACTATTGAAATCAAAATAAAACCTATATGTTTTTCCTTATTGTTTTTACTACACGATCAATATAATTTATGTATGTATTTTTGAGGCCTGTCGTGGCGCAGCGGCACAAGCGTGTGGCTGTAACCGACAGGTTGTAGGTTCGGCCCACGCTCGAGGAAATGAAATACTTAATATTTTCAATTTAAATATTTAATGTTTCATTTCTTCGCTCTGGTAATAAGGTAAAGCGCGGCGTTGAGTTCCGCCACTTAACACGCAATACTTCAAATTCGGCGGAAAGTAGGGAACGGAAGTGGGACGGAGTGTCTTAACACTAGGTTCCCTCTGCCTACCATGCCTTATGCGGGATACAGCGTGAAGTTAAAAAAAAGTATGTATTTTTACCAGATGTTTTGAAGAGATCTTCATTTTAACGATTATTTGCCTAAAATTAAACGTACCAAAGAAATTTAAAGTGGAAAATCCACCCACGAAAAGTAAAAGATACGATATTTTATCACTACACTGCTTTAAAAGAGAAAAACTAGTGTCAAGACTCTACAATCACTATCTTCCACCTGAATTCGAAACATTGCGTGTTGAGCGACAGAATTCAGCGCACTTTGTCATAGAAAAACGTTAAAAAACTAAAAACATCCAAGTGGGAACCGAACCCGCTATCACCATATAACGTATTATATAAAAAATAAAGATACCCAACCAACTTTTTCGTCTACACTGAGCTTTTCCAAATAACTGTCGAGTTAAATAAGCCTGTACTAAATTTTCTTAATGGCATTCAGCTGATACTATCACGTCGCACTTGACCGGTTTTATTAAATGAGGGCCCCATCTGACTCGATCAACCCTTTCGAGGTCAATGTTAATGCTTCCACCCTTGTCAAATATTTGAGAGGGTTGCTTACATTGGAATATGTAACTATGTTGTGTAATTAGAACAATATTTGTAGTACAGATTTTTTTTAGGGTAGAGAAAATTCAGTGTTAAGACACTCTGTATCTCACTTTCAAGGCATTGTGGTTAGTAGAGAGAATTTTTTCCTGGTGAGGCCTGTCGTGGCGCAGTTGTACAATCGTGTGATTGTAGATGACCGATTGTGGGTTCAATCCCCATTTGAGGAAATTATATATTTAATATTTTTTATATGAATATTTTATGTTTTCAATTATTTGCTTTAAAAATAAAGAGCGCGTTGAGTTTTGCCACTCAACACGCAATGCCTCAAAGAGTGGGGAACGGAAGTGGTACGGAGTGCCTTTGCACTTAGCTTCTAAGTTTTTTTCTTTTGAAAGAATAAAAATATTCATCTCTCCAAGTTTGATAGAATCCACACTTATTGCGTTTACAATTACACGCTTGTGCCACTGCGCCATAACGGTCTCTAAGCAATTTCAAAATATTTATACATTTCATAGAATATTTGCCCAAAATACATTTTTGATTTCTTAGTCGTATTTTTTAATTTAGCGGAGTAAGAGGAGAGTTTGTCCACTTTTCATACATTATTTTTAATTTTTTTTAAAATACCTACTTTACCATTTAACTTAAAATTATAGGCATTCATATAATTCGCAATTTATTCAAGCAAAAATATTAAAGAAGAATAGTTATATAATTATATAAATTCTAACTTTTATTTTCTTACTATGAAAATTAGAATGTTATATAAAATAAAAAGCTTTGCATCGGCCGGGAATCGAACCCGGGCCGCCCGCGTGGCAGGCGAGCATTCTACCACTGAACCACCGATGCTTCTTATTAGTATGTACAATTTATGAACATCATTTATTACTTATTATTTATGTATGTATTATTATATATGATTTCAATCAAAATAAATATAATGAACTAAAAAAAAATGTAAAAAAAAAAATATGAGGAGAGATAAAATGTAGAGGCCTGTCGTGGCGCAGCGGCACAAGCGTGTGTGCGTGGGTTCGATTTCCACTCGAGGAAATGAAATATATTTTCAATTAAAATATTTACTGTTTCATTTCTCTGGTAATAAGGCAAAGCGCGGCGTTGAGTTCCGCCACTCAACACGCAATGCCTAAAATACGGCGGAAAGTGGGGAACGGAAGTGGAACGGAGTGTCTTAACTAAGTTCCCGGGTTCCCTCTGCCTACCCTGCCCTGCCTTGTGCGGGATACAGCGTGAAGTTAGATGGAATAAATAAATAGTAAAATGTAAAAATTTTGAACGTCTAGCCTAGAATAGTTTAATATTTTAGTTAACACAATTTCATTAATGGGGATTACTATAGGGGGGAAGGAATTATTTTCATTTTCCCACTCTGAAACAAATCACTGCGTTTAGTACCGCGACCCAACGAGCAATGACACCAGTACTTCAACATACATTTTTTTTTTTTATGGATAAGACACGGCAAACGAGCGTGCGGGTCACCTGACGGTAAGTGATCACCGCCGCCCACGGCCCCGTGTAGCACCAGAGAAGCTACAGGAGCGTTGCCGGTCTGTAAGGTGGATGGGCACCGGGGCCCGGCATTACCCAATGCGAAACGCAGTGACCAAGGTCACTACTTAACGCC
>DWMZ01001096.1:0-17785 GCA_018249855.1 Eueides tales michaeli
TTTTTCCCAATTTCAATTAAATGAACTTCCTTTGATACGAAAAATGAGAAATGGTGTACCAAATACAAGATTATATAAAATTCAAAGTAGTTTTTGCTTGAAAGCTCTTTTCTTTTCACTTACTATTCGAGACATTCAGTTCAGTGGCGGAACTTAAGACTGAGGTTTGTCTACCAAAGTTAAGAAATAAAAAAAAAACTAGTAAATTTATCCCCCAAATGAGAATCGAATCCACATGATATTTTGCTTACTTTCAAACAATGATATTTTGCTTACTTTCAAACTGATCGTAACTTTTTATTGATCAACTAAATATTGAGTGAAAACTGTATGTAGACTATGGTTAGCCACCTTTGAGATTAGCACATACATATAAACAGACAAACAGATAAACAGACGGACAAAAATTAAAAAAAAGTGTATATATATATATATATATATATATATATATATATATATATATATATATATATATATATATATAAATATATATAAATACTTTTTTTTTCCTTTTTTTTTTCTTCCCAATTTCAATAAAATGAACTTCCTTTGATACGAAAAATGAGAAATGGTGTACCAAATACAAGATTATATAAAATTCAAAGTAGTTTTTGCTTGAAAGCTCTTTTCTTTTCACTATTCAAGACATTCAGTTCAGTGGCGGAACTTAAGACTGAGCTTTGTCTAACAAAGCTAAGAAATAAATAAAAACTAATAAATTTATCCCCCAAATGAGAATCGAATCCACATTTACAGACACTGTCGGGCCTCTACTTTATACCCATTGCTTCTATATAAATCATAACTAGACTATTCAAGTTGTTATCTAATGTTATAAGTAGGTCGATTCATTGCCCCAATCATATCACAGACGATTGATAGTTCTCTCAACAACGTCCGTTGTTTATTTAAATTCACTCTGTATCCCGCACGTAATAGGGCAAGCGGAACCTGGGAACCTAGGGAAACATAGCCCTAAGACAGTTAATCAAAAACTCTTATTAAACAAATTATGTATATATATATATATATATATATATATATATATATATATATATATATATATATATATATATATATATATATATATGTATATATATAACAAAGCAGGGTAGGCAGAGGGAACCCGGGAACCTAGTGTTAAGACACTCCGTTCCACTTCCATTCCCCACTTTCCGCAGAATTTGAGGCATTGCGTGTTGGAGTGGCGGAACTCAACGCCGCGCTTTGTTTTATTACCAGAGCGAAAAAATGAACCATTAAATATTTAAATTGAAAATATTAAATATTTCATTTCCTCGACTGAGGCTCGAACCCAAATACTGTCGGTTACAGCCGCACGCTTGTGCCGATGCGCCACTACAGGCCTCAACTTACTTACAACTTACTGTTCTTACATGTAAATATCATCTTCACTTTGTATGGACATGGGTATTAGCGTAAACCGCATTAAAATATGTTCAGTAGTATTTCACGCTGACCATCCCACATATAGCAGGGTTCCCGTATAGGTTCCCTCTGCCTACCATATGCGGTATACAGCGTGATACCGAAAAACTAAAAATAAAATTTATAAAATACCTCTCAAAAGATTGGGTACAAAATTTTCAAAAAGGACAAAGAACTAATCCGCAATTTATTAAATCATTGGTAACCAAAGGAAGGAATTGCGGAGCCGAAATGTATCCCTTTGTGTATTGAGATGCAGTTAATCGTTTGAGAGATGAGAGCACAGCATCCGGCGGTCTTGATTCGATGTCTATAATATCTTTTGTGTGTATTCAATTAGAGGCAATGGATTGAAAATTTTGTTATATGGGTAATATAGGTATATTTTATTTTCCACAATTAGCTACATGGGAACCTGGGAACCTGGTGTTAAGACACTTTGTTCCTATAAAGACACTCCTCGTTCTGTAAATGGCGGGACGCAACGTCACGCTTTGCCTCGAAATTGGAAATGAAAATGCTTAATTTCTTACGCACCCAAATTTCGAGACATTGTTGAGTGGCGGAACTCAACGCCGTACTTTATTTTCGTATCATATTTCAATTTACTTGAGGAAGTCTCAAATCCACAATGAGTTTACAGTCGCACACTTGTGGCACTGTGCATATAGTTTCTACATTCTTTTCAGAAATCAAATTTTTATCTTGGTTAATAATTAAGCAAGTTTGTCCAAATTTAATCGTTTAACAATCATATTACCGTAATAGGGTATACCTAAATTTAATAATGTGCTTAAAGTATTGGGAAAAGCTCTTTATTATGTTTTTATGCCTCAAAAAGCTTTGATATCAAGTGGAAAATTATCAATAGGGGATTGAAGACTGTTTATAATTTTTTACATTATATAGTCTAAAGCGAGAAGTGTTGTGTTATTACTTTCTTTTTTTTAGCCTCCCTTTGCATCTAGGCATAGGGAACCTGGGAACCTAGTGTAAAGATACCTTTTAGCAGATAAAACGAGGCTTCGTCCGCTTAAACTTTTTTTTACATTATACCCTAATTTTTTATTCTGTATTATTCTTATATATAAACTATATTACTGAAGGGTTTCATTTAGGTCTATTGAGAAGGTTTTGCATTAAAGTTAAAGAAACATCTATCCTTACAAATGTTTACATTTTTAATATTAGTATTATCGAATTGAAACTATATTTGAAAAACTTGTATGAATAAACAAATTATATAGTAAGCGGAATGTTCAGACATTCTGTTCCCCAATTTCTGTCGAATTTTTGAGACACTATATATACATATATTGTGAATGTGGGTATCGTAGTGTCTTAATAATTGGTTCCCTCTACTTCCCGCTACATGCTGGATACAGCGTGGGGTTGTAAAACTGTATTTATATATTAATATGACTATTTTTCCTCTTGCAGATTCAAAATGCCGCCCTCGAAGGACCACAACTCAAAATATTCTTACAGCCGATCATTTTCTAACAGTAAGTTATTTTTTTAAATAAATATATATATATATATATATATATATATATATATATATATATATATATATATATATATATATATATATATATATAAAGTTAAAAATGTAAATACATATATATTTTAATTCAGCTTTTTCTTTGTCTTGTTACCAGAGCGAAAAAAAAGGTTATTAAATTTGATGAGTTGACGTGAAACAAACGCGAAACGCGGACAATCGTAGGTTCGATTCCTGATTGGTGAAATTAATTATTTTCTTAGTGTCGCCCCGGTAACAAGAAAAAGTGTGGCGTTTTAATTCCGTTCCTACACAGACATGTATTGAAAATTAGGCCATAATTAAGGAGTGTCGTAACTAAGTTCCCTATTCACCCTTATATATACACAATACATACAGATATTATTATTGTTATACTAATATAAAAATTCAAAATTCCAGATGGCGTATCAATGTCAGCGAAGGTATACGCGCCGGCTACGAACCTGTTACCTCCTTCCCCACCACAATCACCTACTGGGATCGCCGCAGCGTTTTCCAACCGCACATCACCAACATGGGGACGCCAGAACAGCCAAAACAACGGCAAGTAAAAGCGAAAATAAGGGCATTTTCACAAGGATTGATTATTCACTCGAGTATGGGGAAAAGAACCCGTACCTATATGCCAAAGAAATCAGAATATGGCAAAGCAATACATACAGGAAGAGAAGGACACGGTGTCTTCACTTTATTGTAAAATTGTGGATGGATTGATGTTAATATGTTTTAAAATATCTTCGAACAAAAAATGGAAAATTATAGTAAATAATTATTTTTAATGATTTTTTTTTTATAAATTGCTCTAAACGAGCATCGAACCCACGATACCTGCTGTGAAAAAGGAATATTTTAGAGCAGAATGAAGAAGAAAAGATAAATGAAGATATGTAAAGTGATAAGAGATATGAAAATTATATCAACTCCTTAATCCTATGAAGCGTTTTCTCGAGTGTGTTGTAACACTTTTTCTTAATTTTTTTTGTGCAAAATCTGTAATATATAATAAATTGTTGAATAAAATTTATATTTTATATTGAAAGTTGTTTATTATTATCAAATTTAATTTTATATATATATTATATATATATATATATATATATATATATATATATATATATATATATATATATATATATATATATATATATATATATATATATATATATATATGTATGTAGTTCCTGAGGTACATGCAGTCAACCAAACAAACTCTTCAGCTCTATAATATATATTATATATAACAATCAATAGTACACACGAATATACAATATATAAGATACCTAAATATATGTCATTTATCTTTTACACTCACCCATTCAGCTTCACGCTGTATCCCGCTCATGGCAGAGTAGGCAGAGGGAACTTGGGAACCTAGTGTTAAGACACTCCGTTCCGTTTCCCACTTTCCGCCGAATTTGAAGTATTGCGTGTTGAGTGGCGGAACTCAACGCCGCTTTTTACTAGAGCTTGTAACTAGAGCGAAGAAATGAAAACGTTAAATATTAAAATTGAAAATATTAAATATTTCAATTCTTCGAGTGGGGATCAAACCCACAACCTGTCGGTTACAGTCACACGCTTGTGCCGCTGCGCCACGACAGGCCTCATAACTCCATTAATTTCTGAATATCATTAAAAATATAAACATATCAAAGGAATATAATTAACAAAAATAATGATAGAAAAATCACTACCCCAAAATAAAAAAATCAATTGTAAAATTTATTATTTATTTCCTTTTTTTATGTACTAAATAAAATTAATCCGATAAACATATCACAACAAGTACCAATATGTCACTGATAACAGCTTATCAGAAGATAATGATAGTGCTTATCAAAACAAATATATATCATTATTTATAGAATACACTATCTATACTTATAATGAATCTGTAACTGATGACTGGGCTATATTGGACTATATAGCCCATATTGGGCTGAAATGAGGACGTTTTTTTAAGTAGTAGGGCTCAAAATAATGTTTTTTAACATTTTCGTCTTTTTGTATGTACATTTGTATTGGTTTGTATGCGTTAATCACAGAAACGGCTAACCATATTTAAGTACAGTTTCACAAATATATTGTGGCAATTCTCCTTTGACATAAAGTGTTTTTTTGAACAAGTTTTGAAAAAGCAACGACAATTCAATATAAATATTTAATTTGGCAAAATTGCTATAAAAAATTTTTTGAATTGGCTGCTATTTTAGTTTTCAATGTATACATAGATATTGTCTTAAAAGTGATAATGTTATTAGAACAAGAACGTTACTAAGATGAGAGTTGCAACAAGCGTATAAGAATTTGGATGTAGCTTCGTGATAACGTATGGCTTAGTTGGTTACCCGCATGGACGGTTCCCGAGAGGCGCAGGTTCAAACCTCGCAACATTTTTTTTTCATGCTTTATGCTGTACATTACAGGGTATGCTGAGGGAACCTGGGAACCTAGTGTTAAGATACTTTCCGTTCTCCATTAGAAGCATTGAGCGTGACTGGTGGTACTCAACGCTTTCTTTTCTTTGCCCTATTACCAGAGTGAAGAAATGAAAATATGAAATAGTTCATTTGAAAATATTAAATTTATTAATTTCATTTCTTCGAAGCCACAACTTGTCGCGATACAGTCACATGGTTGTACCTCTGCGGTATATAGAATTATTTATAAGTTTTCTAAAAGCATGGCGAAGAAATGAAGATATTTTTTTCTTTTTTTTTTTAGCTTCACGCTGTATCCCGCACGTGGCAGGGTAGGTAGAGGGAATCCGGGAACCTAGTGTTAAGACACTCCGTTCCACTTCCGTTCCCCACTTTACACCGAATTTGAGGCATTGCGTGTTGAGAGGCGGCACTCAACGCCGCGCTTTGCCTTATTACCAGAGCGAAGAAATGAAACATTAAATATTTAAATTGAAAATATTAAATATTTCATTTCCTCGACTGGGGATCAAACTCACAACCTGTCGGTTACAGTCACACGCTTGTGCCGCTGCGCCACGACAGGCCTCATTAATTAAGTATTTACTTTGAAAATATTAAATATATCATTTTCTCGAGTTGGGATTGAACCCAGAACCGGTCGGGCTTACTGTCACACACACACACACACACACACAGTGCACCATAGCCATTTTATTAATAAAACTATAAAAATTATTTGAATATATTATTTTTTTATACTGAGACATGAAGCCACGGCTACCTCGTTGTATATCAAACCCTTCTAATTAATTTGTATCTGGCACAACTGTTGTGTAACAACACTATGACTAAAAAAAAGAGTGATTTAAAATATTACTCAATTAAATGAATGTACGAGTACGTAACATAGCAATTACGTGTAAATGTAGTCTCAATTTTTTGATATATCGAATGATTTTGGGTTTTTTTTAATGTGTCTACGTCATTTCGTGAATAATACTCACCTTCACAATGTATCCCGCACGTGGTAGGGTAGACAGAGGGAACTTGGGAACCTAGTGTTATAAGTCACTCCGTTCCACTTCCGTTACCCATTTTCCGCGGACTGTGAGGCATTGCGTGTTCTATGGCGGAAGTCAACGCCGCGCTTTTGCCATATTGCCAGAGCGGAGAAATGAAACATTAAATATTTAAATTGAAAATATTAAATATTTCATTTCGTCGAGTGGGGATCGAACCCACAACCTATCGGTTACAGTCACACGCTTGTGCCGCTGCGCCACGACAGGCTTCATGTACATAGTTAAAGGTTTTTTATTCATACATACATCTACCGTTATTAATTCTGCTTATTTTACAATATTGCTTTAAAGAGAAAGCCAGAGCACAAGCGTGCAACTAACTATAAGCGCGACAGGAAATTAAATAATATTTATTTTCATTTACTCGCTCTGGTAACAAGGCAAGGTGCGGAGTTGAGTTCCGCCACTTAATGCTCTATGTGAAAAGAATTTGGCGGAAAGTGGGAAATGGCAGCCTCTTTGGAATCAGAGTGTCTCACCATACTCTTACTCGGGAAGCATTTATTTGTAAACTAGAGTTTCAAATGAGAGACTAATTGGATAAAATAATTATAAATTGTAGCATATATGTTATCTTTATGTATAACCTATATATTACTATAGAGGTTTTTCAAAATCTGTCAATTATTTTTCTCACGAAAGAGTAACATATATACATACATATATTTATATATACATACATACATGCATCCTTACCATTTTTTGCATATATTATATTATTAGTAGAAGGATTGTATGTGAAAAAGAGCAACTGTTGAGTTTCTTGCCGGCTCTTCTCAGCAGACCCGCCTTCCGAGCCGGTGGTAGCTTCCTGTAGGACTGACACTACAGACATTTCTATGTAACTTGATTTGATATAAAAGTGCTTGTAATGGCCTAATTGAATAAAGAATTTTTTTTTATATTTTTACTATTTTTAAAGTGTTATTCCACACTTAGGAAAGAAAAATACTAAATTTTAAAACGTATAAAAATTTGAACCTGCGCCTCTTAAAAACCGTTCAAGAGCTCTGACCACTAAGCCATCCAGTCAGTGGATTGCTTGAGCGGTTTTCAAGAGGCGCAGGTTCAAATCCTGCTTCGTCCAAATTTTTATACGTTTTTAAATTTAGAATGTTTTGATTCTGATTTTAATTTTAACACTATATTTTCAGGTTCCCTTTGGTTACCCTGTGCGGTATACAGCGTGAAGCTGAGTATACATGCTGTTAAGAGAATGTTTAATGAAAAGTGGAATATTAATACTTAGAAACATATATCTTTATTTAATGCTTGGCAACTTTTCTTTTTAGCTTGGTTCCTATGTCCATATATGGTTAGCTATTTAGATACCTCAGTTGTAGGTAACTACTATACAACTTCTAAGAAATGTCCTGAATGGACTGCAGGCCACCGTAAAATAGACATCATCAAAACAAATATATGACAATAATTTTAATGTTGTACTTCCTTTGATTAGTGCGTGTATATAGCAAACTCATTAGTATTATACTATTTTCAAATTGTGAATCCTGCGGCGTTGAGTTTCGCCATTCAACACGCGTCACATTCGGCGGACAGTGGAGAACAGAACGGAGTGTTGTTACAGTAAGTTTCCAGGTTCCCTCTGCGTTCCCTGCCATATACGTAATACAGTGTGAAACTGAATTATCCTTATAATAGAACAATATTTATTTAGAAAACATATAAAAAAATTAACACAGTAGTGATTACGAACGTTTAAAAATGTTGACGTAGCGTGATTAGAACGTATGGCTTAGTAGTCAGAGCTTGGACGTACTCCTTGCGAGATGAGTTCTAATACCGCTTCATTAAAATTTGTATACGTCACCAAATTACACAGAGTGTTTCTTGTAGTGTAGCCCCTTTTGCTCTCAGATTTATTAAATTTAGTTATAAAATAAAGAATTTGTGATTTTTTTTATCAATAGAAGTCTTTTTCTCACGAATCATAGATACATAGTAGGGTAGTTTGTACATTTTTAATTTTCGACGTGAAAATAACGATGTTATAAGTGTCTTATACTCTATTCTCTCTGCTTACTCTAATTTATGCGGGATGTAGTGGAAACCTGAAAAAAATATATTTTGTTTCAGTTGAAACGAAATATATCAAATATTCTAGATCAGGCATGCAGGTCTTTGTGTTCACCTATATAGTTATGTGTATACATTAACAAAAATGCTCAGGTTATGTCTCGAAAAAAGTATATGTTTTTTTAAATTTATATATTAGATGAAACTTGTTTTTTTTAAGTAACCTTTCAACAACACTACCAATGACATCTACACTTTGTATTCTGAATGTTTTCCAGAAATCGATGAAAGTAATGATTTAGTTCCAGTTATCAACAAGAGATGGTTCTGTATAATATTTTGATTTTTATCGATCTATTATTATATTGTATAATCAACAAAGCGTTATGACATCTCAAATACATATGTCACAAAACATATTTAATTACGTTAACAGAAGAAATTAAATAAAAATACAAAGTGTTTTCCAAATAGTTGAATTCAATAGTGTATATAAAGTAAGTCTTAAAAACCTTAAAATATTTATAATTCTCATTATTTCATCATTTTTTTATAAGTTGTATGGTAGCGACATCTAGCGGAAATATTCAAAACTAAGGCAACTAAACTCGATAATCAATATATATATCTTTGTTAGTTAGTTTGTATTGTAATAGATGGCGTTAGTAGCATACTTTTAACTTTAGAAATATTGATATACAGGGTAAGCTTGATGTCAATTCAAGACAATTTCGATTAATTTTCTGGTTAATTTAGAATAAGTATATTTTAATCAAACTGAATGAATAATCTTTGGTAAACTGATAAATCTTATATATAATGCACATTCGCCACAAGCTCCGTTAACGTACACAGCTTCACACTGTATCCTTATATGTTAGACGTTTCGGTCTAGCTTTTATAAGCTAGGGTAGGGTAGGGTAGGCAGAGGGAACTTGGGAACCTAGTTTTAAGACACTCCGTTCCTCACTATCCACCAAATTAGAGGCATTGCGGGGTGAGTGTCGGAATTCAATGCCGTTTTTTGCCTCGCTACCGGAGCGAAGAAATCAAAACATTAAATTTTTCATTTCTTCGAGTAGGGATCGAAACCCACTACCTGTCGTTTACAGGCACAATCTTGTACCCATGTGCCTTAGGGGTACAAGCGCAGACAGGCAGGCGACAAGCCTCGGAAATAAGCTACAATCGGGTAAAATGCTTCCACAGGCTATTATTAAAGCTTTCTATTATTATATTAAGGAAAAAAATCACTTTCCAATAGTCAAAAGCAGAATCTTTTATCATTTACAATTAACATTATATCATACATTTTTTTTATCTCTTCTAGAACAGTTTCTAACAGCTGTTACTATTTTTCCCCACTTAGGAAAGAAAAATACTAAATTTAAAAACGTATAAAAATTTGGACGAAGCAGGATTTGAACCTGCGCCTCTTGAAGACCGTTCAAGCGCTCTGACCACTAAGCCATCCGTCCTGGCTTAGTGGTCAGAGCGCTTGAACGGTTTCCAAGAGGATCAGGTTCAAATCCTGCTTCGTCCAAATTTTTATACATTTTTAAATTTAGTAGTTTCTAACAGATTCAAAATCGGTACGACCAACAGACTTTGTTCGGAGGCTCAGTCAGTTCTAGTTCTGTACTTATCTTGAAAATTTATGAAATTTCAATAAAGGTATATAAATTATTTAACAGCTTCATAAATATAGGTTTTCTATATACGACGTGCGAAAGTAAGGGCTCATTGCTTCTACTTCACAATAAATGAGATGTGAGGTTAAGTATTGCTTTTTCTAGAGGCCGTACGTACTAGTCGAGGCAGTTTACTAATAATTTCATTTTGTAGATTTTGTTCGGTGTATTCAAAAGTTTTATGTAATAGAGATTGTGGATGTGAGATCACACGTGTGGAACACATGTGTGAATGTCACGTCACATGTGTGGAAGTGAGATGACATTTATGTAATATATAGTCAAGTGTGTGGGTAAGTGATAATATGTTTTGTATATACATGTGTTAAATGTACGTGTGGTCACACATGGGCAGTGTCATTACATGTGCAAGTGGAAAATTTATGTGATTGTGAGATCACATGTGTGTATGTCAAATCACATGTATGGATGTGACAGTATGTATAGATGCGGATTACATTTGTGCATATACAAATGCATACACATGTGTAAATGTGAGATCGTAGGGGACAGTTCACATTTACATCCACACACGGACATACGATCACACCGAGACAATGTGTAGAGAGACATTAGGTAGGGTACCTACGATGTTTTTTTCTTAGCCTGTGATTGGATTTAATTTTGAGAAAAATAAATGCAAAAAAGTCGTAATTGTGTACAAACATGTGGTTAATATATAACAAAAAAAACTATTACTATCACTCACTATAGAATTCTTAATATCAAATATACTAATATTATGAACAAAATTTGACTTTTTAACCTGACTTTGTAACCCGTACATAGCAGAACCTGGTAACCTGGAAACCATTTTTAAACCCTCTGTGCCTATTAAAAAACTACCGTTCTCTACTTTCCGGCAAATTCTGGAAACTTTACGTGTTGAATGGCGGAAATCAATGGCACACTTTAATCGTATACGCAAAAAGCCATAAAACCATACAAGAAAAGCACAATTTTACCATACCTTGGTCTGCACTCTCCTACTGACTCCTACTCTCCTACTGACTGACTAAAAATGTTAGAAAATAACTGAAACCATCGGAGAGTAATAGTATATTATCTAACTATACGGTGAATTTGACTACAATTCTCACACAAGCTCTCACGAAAGTGGAAAACGGAGTGTTTTAACACTAAATTCTATGTACCTATTCTGAAATGTCTTACAGTTTCCTGAAGAGGCACCAACATATAGCCAAATGTGTTTTTAAGTAATTTTTAAAATTCATTTTTATAGGACTTTCCTTTTAAGAGCGATGATTATCTAAAAATTTGGGCCATTTTTGCAAAACTTTCATATTTATCGCCTATTAATATATCTTCGGAGCATTGTTTTGGAAGAACAGATACGGTTTTCGTTTAAAACGTTGCTACTAAATTTATGATGTTTGAACATTTTTAATTACTTGCGAAATTTTAATATTCACATTGTTATCTGTTGCTAAAGCTTTCTTTTTTTTTTAATTAATTTAAAAAAAAGCTACATTTTTTTCTTAAATTATCACCATACTTTTGATATATCTATTTAACAACAGATAACAATGTGTTGGTCAGAGGGAACATTGTTTTAAATTAATCACCCTGGATGGTCAGAGGGAACCTTGTTTTAAATTACTTTGTTCCACACAACGTTTAATTTTTAGACATTGCGTGGTGATCGAATCGTTTTTCAAAATTTAATATTATCATATATGTATATATATATATATATATATATATATATATATATATATATATATATATATATATATATATATATATATATATATATATATATATATATATATATATACATATAATATATTTAAAATGTTTTTTGATAATTTAAAATACTGAAAAATGATTTTTTATTTTTAATTTTAAATTACCGAATTTTTTTTTTAAATTTTTATATATGTTTTTAATTTTATAATGTATCCCGCATAAAATATGTAGGCAGAGAGAGAATAGTTTTAAATCACTCTACTCCACACACAATTTTTAGATATTGTGAGTTCAGGGGCGTAAATTAATGGCTGATTTTCCTTTATTATCAGAATATATTCTGATTACAAGAACTGAACCCCACATCCACTTATATTTGAAATTTCTTTTTTTTTCTCTTTCACACTGTATCCCGCATATAGTAGAGAGAGCAGAGGCTTAAGGCACTCTATTCAATAGTGACAAACGGCGATATATTTTAATATATTTTTTTTTGTTAACCTAATTTTCTTTATTAGGCAGATAAATCTCAGTCTCAAGTATACATACATACTTCCTATTCAAATAACACTTTAACTAGAAAATAGAAATATTAATATGAATTTTTCTTTGTACATTGAGTAACGGAACGCTCTACGCCACGCCTTGCTTCGTTACCAGAGTGATGATATTTTAAATATATATTTTCATCGAGTGGTTATAGAGTCTACAAGCCGTCTTGCTTATTGACGCGTTTACGCCACGACAGGCCTCTTATTGTGTAGCGGTTAACTCCGCCGCTCAGCATACATTGTTTCTTAAATTAGTATCCTAGCAGTAAGTCCCAAGGATATTTAGAAAACGAAAAAAAAATACTTAAAGCTATATATAAACATATATAGGCTCCTTATACGAATTCGCAAACAAGTCCAATTTCGAGTCCAGAGAATAAAATATTGTAATCTCAGTGTTTATCACAAGATAAAGAGCGGCGATGAGCTTCGTCATTCAAACCACAACTTGTCAGAAACTGGAAAGATGAAATTGGAAAGCTTTACCCTCTCCATCACTCTCTCCTCTCTAGCAGAGAAAAATAATTCTTGACATCATTTATTTATGTAAATAGAATCTAAGATTTTATCTTCTTGACGTTTTCAATTTTTTTCGTCTCAAAAACGACTTAAGCCATCTAAATGCAGTTTTCACTGTTTCATTTTGCCTACCATCTCGCAGGATTTAGTGTTTGTTTCATTTCTAAAAACCTAGGCTAGTGGTAAGAGAGGGAGGGGGAGACCTTGGTTGACCTTCGAAAAGACAGTATCTATGACACTGGAGGAAGGTCACGTAAAAAGCACGAGGACCTCCCCGGAGGGCATGTATGAAGAGGTTAATGACAGTGGACGAGGCGAAAGAGGTATGCCGAGGCCGTAGTGTTTGGCTCTCCGTTCTCTCTGCCTACCCCGCAAGGGATATAGCGTGAAGCTAAGTAAATAAACCCTCTAGCTACTCCGCTTTTGCGGGATACAGCGTGAAAAAGAAATATCCAAATCACACATCCACTGCATGATATTCTGCATTTTCTATTATTAGATGCTCCTATTAGATCATTGACTAAATATAGACATGAGCAACTACCGTCAATCGATGTACGTGATTTAGTTGACAACGGCGCTACATAATAAGGCCGGAGCGTAAGTCAATTGATTCGTGATTCTGAACACTTTACAGGTGATTGAATTAGTTTTATAGTCTGTTTCAGATGTTCGAGCTTATAATATATATATTGTATAGTTTAACGCTGTATCCAGCATATAGAAGGGTGGACAGAAGGAACCTGGGAACCTACTGATAAGACTTTCTGTTAGTGTATAGTAGTTTACATATAATTATATTCTATAATGAGACCTGTCGTGGTGCAGGGGCACGAGCATGTAACTGTAAACGCGACAGGTTGTGGGTTCGATCCCCACTCGAGGAGATAAAATATTTAATATTTTCATTTCTTTGCTCTGTAAATAAGTCAAATCGCGGCATCAAGCTCCGCCACTCAACACGTAATGTCTGAATTTCAGCGGAAAGTGGGGAACGGAACGGAGTGTCTTAACATTAGGTTCCCAAGTTCCCTCTTCCCACCCTCCCATGTGAAATACAGCGTGAAGCTAACAAAATAACCTATAATATATTTACGATATTAAATAGGTCATATTTTGTTCTCACAACAATTGATTGAAGGCGCCAGTCTATTTGGAGCTTGACACTTGCATGAGTAGTCCACTACCAGTGAGTTTTAATCTAGCGAAATTGACAAACCTATGCATATAATAAATTTGTAACATTGTTTGTACGTTGAAGGTATATGAGAATAACAATATAAGGGTAATTTATTAATGTAATAAATAGACTTCTATAATAATGATATTTTTGATTTTTGTCTTAAAAACCTCTTTGTTAACAAGGCAATGCGCGGCGTTGGGGCTCAACACGCAGTACTTCAAATTCTACGGAAAGCGGAAAGCAACGTTCAAAAAAGGTTCCCAAGTTCCCTCTACTCTGTCGAGCGGGAAACAGCGTGAACCTAAAAAAAAGCAAGAAATTTATCTCTCATTTCTCACAAAAGAACTATAAAATTAATAACAATTACGCTTCACCCAAGTACATGAGTCTAAACTGGTGCTAAATAATATCATTGACTGTTCGTCCGGCCGATTTTATCACGTGAGCGTAATTTTATTGAGTAAGCAATTAATTGGCCACTTTTCATTGATTATTATTGATATCGAGTATAGCTTCACAGAATGTAGGCTTGGGGAACATGGGAACCTAGTGTTAAGTAGCCCATACATAGCAGAGTAGGCTAAGGGAAGGTGGGAACCTAGTGTTCAGACAATGCCAATATCTACTATCTATCACATTACCGTAATCATCTCAAGCACATACAAACACATATAAAAGAGTAACCTTCATGCTTTTGGGAGGCAGGAGGGAACTCGTCAAATTTGATAATTTTACAGAAAATACACTTACTAAAGAGTCATAACTAATAGCTAGGCAGGCCGGAGGAACCTGGGAACCTAATGTTAAGACCCTACCATCATCACAATCGTCCCAAACTTCAAATTTGATCATTTTATAGAAAAAAAACACAAACAAAAGAGTAATAACCAATATCTGAGTAGTCGGGGGAACATGGGAACCAAATTTTAATACACCACAACTATCTCACTACCAAAACCATTTCAAACGTCTAACTTAATCATTTTACTACTAGCCTATAGCAGGGTAGGCTGGAAGAACCTGGGTACATAGTGTTAAGACACTACCACCTATCATACTGGTACAGCCACCTCAAATGTTAAATTTAAATATTTTACACACAAAACCACGCATAATATATAATATATAATCAATAACACACAAAAACACGCATAAAAGAGTGCGTAATATATATATTCAATAGAAGGGTAAGCTGGAGGAGCCTGGCAACTTACTGTTAAGATACTACAATTATCATACTACAACAACCGTCTTAAGCGTCAAATTTAAAAAAAAGATACATATAAGAGTCGTTACCGATAGTAGGGTTGGCCGGGGGAACCTGGGAACCTTTATCACACTACAACAACCATCTCAAAGATCAAATTTGATCATTTTACACACAAAAAACACACATAAAATTGTAATAACCAATACAAAATTACAATAACAACAGCGAAATGCAAAAAGCCGACGCGACCGCAACTATCGGCGCGCCTGCAATTGACAGCGCCGCTCAATTTATGGGCCGCAATGTCTACCGGCGCTTGTGGGGGTAGAAATGCTGGAAGGGTAACTAGTGTATTAAATATATCAAAAAATTTAATATAAAAAAAGGAAATTAAATAAAAAAAATATTTATCAATAAGTAGTAGGGTTTTCACAGATTGAGCCCAAGAAGCTTGTGTTAGGACACTCCGTTCAAGCACGACACTTCCGTTTACCACTTTCCGCCTAATTTTGGAGGCAATGCGTGTTACACTTTGTTTTTTGTTTCAGATTCACGCTTAATCCCGCACTTGGTAAAGTAGAAAGACACAACCTAAGAACATAGTGTTAGGACTCTCTGTTAAAGTTACTTCTCACTCTCCGACGAATTCTGCAGATTTTGCATGTTGAGTGGCGGAACTCAACGCCCATCTTTACCTCATTACCATAATGAGAAAAAATATTAAATATTTTTACTATTTTTAAACTATTATTCTCATTTAAATTTAGTATATTAAAATATTTCATTTCCACGTAGGCATCGAACCCGCAACCTGTTGCCAATCACCCTAAATTTCGAATAAACAAAAGCACTTCCACTGAACGCATCTCCATGTAACAATCCTGTATTTAATTAATTCTCACATTCGGATAGTGTGAATTTTGACTGCAAGTGAAGCCAATGTTGTTTGTTTTGTCGTTTCAAATTAAAGCCACGCCGTATGGCGATCGCTTCGATAATGATGGGTGTGCGATTTTGTAGAATGTTTATTGGAAAGTTTCCCTTTTTTTTTTTGGCTTTTCTCATAGGCGATAAAGTAATATTGAAGAACGTTTAATAAATTCTTTAATAAAAAAATATAATTTTTCTCATAGTATGAAGTCTTTATAGATGATTGGGGCTTGAAGTGGCGGAGGTGCTGAACGCGACTGTAAGCGATACAGGTTTTGGGTTTGGTCCTCAATTGACGAAATGTACACATTAATTTTTCATTCTGTCGCTCTGGTGATGAAATTAAGCGTGGCGTGACACCACGCCTTTAGAATTCGTCAGAGAGTAGAGAAAGTTAATGAGAACGAAGTGTTCTAAGGATAGACTCCCAGGATCTCTCTCCCTACCCTGCCCACTCTATGTGCGTTAAGCTGAAACAAAAATCAAAGATTGATGATATCATATATTGGATATAGCGTAGGTAAAGATTTATTTTTACTATTTTTAAAGTGTTATTCCACACTTAGGAAAGAAAAATACAAAATTAAAAAAAAAACATTTATCTATACATAATTAATGATAATATTAAAAAAAAAAGAAACATTTGCCGCAGATAATTATGACACATCATTATCATCATCATTATATCATCATTATGGTATGTTAGATATTTACTGCGAGTAACGAAATCAATAATTTTTCCATTTCCAGTCAAATACGTGGCGTTGAGTTCCGCAACTCGAAGATTTGAAAATGAGTAGATTCTTCTTACCCAGCTATGCCAGAGAGAGTTAGAAGCTACTTTTTATGTATATTCTTTATTTTTTCCTTTATTATTAACCCACCTGATTTGAGGCATGTCGCGGCACAAGCGTGTGGCTGTAACCGACAGGTTCTGGGTTCGATACCCAGTCGAGGAAATGAAATATTTAATATTTTCTATTAAAATATTTAATGTCTCATTTCTTCGCTCTGGTAATAAGTCAAAGCGCGGCGGCGAATTCCGCCAGTCAACACGCAAAGCCTCAAAATTCGGCGGAAAGTGGGGAACGGAATTGGAACGGAGTGTCTTAACACTAGGCTCCCGGGTTTCCTCTGCCTACCCTGCCTTACGCGGGATACAGCGTGAAGCTAAAAAAAAAACAAAAAATATTAACCTAATATGTAGTCTAAAGATATGTCTCTTTTATTATACCTGAAATGTATTATACAGTTTTCTACTGTACAGTATTCTTCTACAGTATTGTATCACTTCTAACAGTCAATTTCAGGAGTTATGGTCAACTGACACACACGAAACGCCACAAATTAAGAACTGAACTGAACTTTACATATATATATATATATATATATATATATATATATATATATATATATATATATATATATATATATATATATATATATATATATAT
>DWMZ01001097.1:0-17757 GCA_018249855.1 Eueides tales michaeli
CTTCATCTGTTGGTGAGTACGGCTGCTTATCTATTATTCGGCTCTTGTCCGGTACCGCATATTCTATTACGTCGGAGTTACCTGGAAATTGGGTTGAAAGAAATATAGTGCGATAAAATGATGTAATGAAATTTATTACATGGATATTTACATGGTTCAAAGTGAACCATATATGGGATGATATCTAATTTAATAGTCTGTATTTTTTCTTAAGTTTCATATAAAGTTTAGTTTTAAGCTGAATTATTTTTTGACAAATAGTATGTATTTTCTAATTTTATATTTAACACGTCTCTTTGTCAATTTTTCATATGTGATTATTATTAACAATCACATATGAAAATTAATAACTTATTTAGAAATAATATACTAATTTAACTTATTTTAAAAAGGTATTTAAATTTTAACGTAGCAGGATTTGAACCCATGATTTTCAAGAGGCGCCTCTTGTAAATCAAAATATTGGACTTTGATCAGACAAGGCATACATTCTCATCAGGCTACGTCAAATTTTTTATACGCTTGTTGCAACTTATTTATGTAGTTGGTTAGCTAGCATCTCTTTAGGGAGATTTGTACAAATTTCCGCCACCCAAAGATAATTCGATAGAATTATCATTTGGCAAGAGAGAATGCTATTTATAAAATATAGTGTGAAGCCAATAACACTTTAAGAATAGTAAAAAAATATATATATTTTCAGTTTTAGCATACAATCTCTGTCTCATGTTATTTTTTGTCTACGGTAAGAAATAAAATTTAAATATTTTTCACGGTCAGGCAATAAAAATAATCAAAAATTATATTTTTACCACAATTGGTACTTGTTCTGACTGGCGTATTCTGGTCCCAAGATTCTACAGCGCTATCATTTGAAAGTCCTGGACTTGATGTCGAATGGCTCGAATCTCGCACACTAGACTCGCCGCAATCTGTAAAAACATATCATTATTATTTTCTCTATAAACTGTACTCATTTTCGGCTTCACCCATTTGATATGGAAATAACTGAGTATAAGAGGCATCGAAAGGTTATGGACTAAGTTATGGACATTTAAGTTAAGTTAAGTTATGGACAAAGACAGTTAAGTTATGGACAAAGAGATTTTTTCAAATCGAACCTCCTTTAAGCAGTTAATCTAATTAATTGTTCAGTTCATAATATTAAATATAAATTTCGGCATACATTTAACATTGAACATGTAAAGAATATATTAATATAGAAAATATATGAATGTAGAACGTAGAATGAAATTATATTTTTGTTTGTTTTTTTTTTCGTAATAACACTTGCATTTTCTTTTAGCGGATATTCTTATCATAGAAATGTAGATATGAAATGATAGCTAGCGTAAAACTCATTCAAATAATAAAATTAAAAAATAATTAATATAAAAGATACATTAAATACTTTAAGGTGCTGCAAAGTAACCAAAAAAATAATGAATAATATGAAAAATTATTATTTTTAGTACATAAGTACTAAAAATAATAATTTTAGTTTTCTTTTTTTAATAAATCTGTGCAGATAGATAAGAAACTATCAGCTCGAAAGAATTACAAGAGACACGAGTTCAAATCTTGCAACGTTCAAAATTTTATACGCTTTCTAAATAAGAATTTGGCTGTCAGCTCACTGAACTCCAAAACTTTCAAATTAAGAAAGTCAGTGCCCAATTATATTACGATTAAACCAGTAGTCGTATTATAAAGTTTTGGTACTGCCCGTGACAAGTAATGTTGACGTAAGATCGATAACCGTGATCGACTGCTCAACGTGCCCTATGTAGCCCAAGACGATCTGCATATCCATCAATTTCTGATCGAAGTAGGCTTTGTTTAACCCAAATTATGTGAGATATAAATATTTAGCTTTCTTTTGTTTTCACTGTCATACTAAAATTATAAATGTGATATTTTGTTATAAGGACTGTCCTGAGTTTGCAAGGCAACAGTCTATCAAAATTACAATGTCTCAAACATGTATTTCTTACATAGAAGCCTCTTCTCGATTCCCGTTTGTCAAACAATCCTACTCTGATATTGCTAAGGTAATGTTTTCCTCCCCAGCTGTCACAAATTCTTCCCCTTAATCTCATTTCCCCGCTACACCCACTAAGTCTTATCGTAAGACCATTTTTTAATCCCCTCGTCCCCGCGTTCCTGTTACAAAGAAATATAATAGACAAGCTCACCAATCTAAAATTGGTAATTGTTCTTTTTCCCTTAATAATGATTGTGCTCTCAACCAAGATGATGACAATTCACCTGTAGCTACAAAGGATCTGTTAGGTGCACTAACAGATATCCTTCTGAGCATAATCTCTTCCTGTGATGAACTTCCTTTACCGTCCCAAGTTGTCTTAAGTCTTTCCAAAATATATAAAATCCTACATAATGGCTCCACTGAAATTCCTGCAGTGAAATAGTAAAAGTATTCGGCCTAAGGAGCATGAACTACTTAATATTATCACTGTATGAATTTGTCATTGTTGCCCTCTCAGAGACATAGCTGTTGCCTGGCTCTTCTTTGTTGTCGACATAATTGATGATGTTGATTTCTGCATTCTCAATGAAGGATCACCGACTCGTAGGGTTAATCCTAATCAGAACCCTAGGACCGCTGTTGATCTTTCCATATCTTCTCCTTCTCTTGTCTCCCAACTATCATAGTCTGTCTCTTCCACCAATGGGAGTAATAATTTTTCAATTCTGTTATCTCTTAATAATAAATTTTTCCCCACATCTTACCCTTACCCGTTTCTTAATTTTAACTAAAAAAGCCAACTGGAATGGGTATGCTGACTCTGTGGATTGCCTGCTGTGCAATCTTCCTGAGTCTGCTAATCATGAGAATATCTTTCTTTTCTGATTGACTTGTCTCTGCCATTTTAACTGCGACTGACTCACATATCCCTAAGGAACACTCCATTCAGAATTGCCGATTTACTGTGCTACGACTGCCTCAATTACCTACTTTATTGTTAAAATATTTTTCTTTGAATTTGAAAAATTACTCTTATTTTCATTACAATATTCTAAAAACTACATCGAAAACAACTTTAGTTTTACTGATTTCAACCTTCCTCAGATAAATAAAAGTAAAGAAGCGAAACGGAAAGCTTTCTAATTCTAAACTTTCACATTCAAAAAGCAAAAGTTAAATAGAATTATATTCTGTTTATTAATTCGAGGCGACATCTTGTATTCTAGAAGTTCTCTGTCGTGCCAATAATATGATATTGTACTGACTTTATAATGAAAAAACTTAAATTGTTCGACCGCAAACTTTCAAGCAATCACTGCAGCTAGTTTTTATAGTCAAAATTAAGATGGACTTTTTTAGTTATCGTATCTGATCTTAGAGGCGATAAAATATATAAATTAAATCTACAACACAGTTTGAAGTGTTAGACCGATAGTTCTGATTTCGGTTTTTACTTGTGGGAATTGAGAACAATTCAATATATAATTAAACCTGCCATGACGCAGGTGCACAAAATTGCAACTGTACACTTGACAGGTTGTGGGTTCTATCACCACTGAAGAAAACGAAATATTTAATATTTTCATTTCTTCACTCTAATAACAAGCAAGCAAACTCTAAAATGCCTCAAATTTGGCTATATATGAGGAAGAGAACGGAGTGTCTTAACATTGGAGTTCCTAAGTCACCTCTCTCTAGTCTTCCATGTGCAAGATACAGCGTAAAGCTGAATTCTCAAATCAAAAATCGGACATCCCAATACTCAAATGTACTATTTAAGTACTATTCACTGAAACTGTATTAACTAGTGACTTAACAAAGTAAATAGAAATTTAGAATCCATCTATATGTGCCAAATTGTGCCATTATTGCATTACTATAAAACAATTCTGTATGGAACGGTCGATCTATTTTGCATCGAGTTTTCAACAAGCTGTTATTGTAATGTGTTTTTAATTTGAGGCATTGAGTGTCGAGTGGCTGAAATCAAAGGAGAGTTTTGCCTTATTGCCAAATCGAAGAAATGAAAATTAATAAACATTTCATTTTCTCGAGAGGACATTGAATTCAAAACCTTTGTAGCCTTTACAGTCACACGCTTGTGCCAAGCGGTTTCCAAAACTCCAGGTAAGTAAAATTGTCAACTATAACTGGTACAGATATAATCACTTCAGTCACCAACACCAATCAATTAACTTTGAATAACAAATAAACTTTGACGTGTACATCAATCAGATCAACAAACACAAACAGACTATGTCAAGAAAGTTATCTTTAGTTCTGTCATATCAAAGATTTTCTAGGGAAAGTTATAAACACATTTGTAACTTATCCCAATAGTACTTCTTAGACACATATGCGGTAACTTTTGCATTATTTTGTAAGAAGTTTGAGGAATTCAATGTAGGAAAAACATAAGTGCGAGTCACACTAGTGTACTCCAAGTTGTGTACCAAATTCGTCATAGTAGGTCAACACTATGTACAACTTATAAAAGTTAACAAATTTAAGTATGCGGGAGTTTGCGTTCATTTGGATTGAACTGAACCACAAATTTAAGTTAATAATATTTTTTTGCAATCCTTTATGTTGGGTCGGACAATTTTATAACAAAAGTAACCATATAAAGATTCCGATTTTTCTTATGACTTATGTAACCCTAAAAATCGTTCAGTAAATATTGAAGTGATATTCATCACATTTGCACATATTGAAGTATGTTCCAAGTCGATAAAGTGTTAAAGTTGGTGGTTTTGCTTCACAAGTTTCCATGCATGCGCATGCTTAAAGAACTTCAGTAAAAAAATAGCTAAAACCTTATATCAGTTACCCGTTTCCAATGCAAAGTTTTAGAACTTGCGTAGTGTGCGGAACTTAACGCTGCGTTTTTTTTTGCGAAGGGAGTGTAAATCCCTCCAATGTTTTACGGTGCAACGGAATGATTCAATATAATATTCCGTTTTATTACATATAAAGTAAAAAATCAAGATTTTGCCTTGAGCTTGTTTTTGTTTCTACTTTAGTTACATATCTAAGTCTTACCTGTAATTTTCCTGCACATTTGAAGTTGCACTCGTTGCCCACTTTGTTGTAATAACTTTATTGCTTCTGATAGAGGTTTATTTAAAACACTTTCACCATTTATACTTAACAGTTCATCACCGATTGCCAATTTACCACATTTTTCAGCTAATCCTCCTAAAAATAATGTAATTTTTATATAATTTAGTAAAACTAATAAAAACTGAATTTTCTTTTTAGTAATTCATATTATAAGCTATATTTTGATTAAATTTACATCATTTCAATCTCGTTGATTACTAAATATTTTAATATTTTAACGATCTTTTCGTGCTTTTATTGTGGTGTTAGAGCAACAAGTATACTATATGTGAAAATAGTATAAACTGTAGGTCACTAAAGTCCACCATACAAAATAAAATATATAAGAGAAAAGATTAACAGAGGAGGGAACGGAGTGTCTCAACACAAAATTCTCAGGTCCTTCTGCCTATCCTGCTATGAATGCTACAAATTCAAAATTGTGAGAATGAATATTTTGTTCCACTTCGACGCAAAAACTGCTTATCAAATTTAGATAAAGACTTCACAGTTATATATCTTAACTTAACACACAGGTCACGATTTTATATGATTTAGCTTAACGTATCCTGCACATATCATTGTAGGTAGAGAGAACCTAAACCTAATTTTAAGATACTTGGCCCCTATTAAAACACTTCCATTCCCCATAATCTGCTTAATTCATGAAGCATTGCGAGTCTCAACGCCACGCCCAATTAACTAACATTTCAATCCTTAGGTTGGGAATCAAATCCACAAATCAATCCCTGTGCTACGACAGCCTCATGAATGAATGTAAAATAACAATAAGTTAAAGCGCCCAAAGTGACGTTTAGGTCACTAGATTAAAAAAAAAACACGATCAGACCTTCAACAAGTCCACTTAACAAAATCGGCTGAGTAACATCTTCACTGCCAGCAATCGTCAGCCCCAACGGACCATTGTCCTGCCTTATAATTTCTACCATAAAAACAGCTGTATTTCCATTATCACTCTCCTTAGCACTATTATTTGGACTTTCAGTATGATGTCCGGAGTCTTCTCCACTATGTACAACTGCTTTAATTTCTATATTGCTGAAGCTTTGCAGCGTAAGTTTTGCGTTATGTTTATGTAAAGACCAGTCGTCTGTCAGGTCACGTTTTCGAATTTTCAAAGTTATTATATCTTCTGGCGAGTTCTGGAGTATATTGAACGCCGTATCCTTAAAAGTTTAAATTTGTTATTAAACTTAATGGCTTTGTTTACAGATTTCATATGTAAGTAATAAGTAATAAACTTTATATTTGTTACTGAGTTTCTGTTGAGATGTTACATTTGATGGGTTGTTGGTTCGATTCTTATTTGTTAAATGAGGTAATTAGTTTTAAGTTGTTCTATTGAATATGAAACTAAGTTGCTTACCTATTACGCCTATATTGTTATTTTTTGTTTCAAAGATAAAATAAAATTTAATTTAAAAAAGAAATTGTTGTTATCACAGTTTCAAAAATATGTAAGTATTTGTATTATTTCAGCTAGGATTTTAATTTTGATGAGTTATATTATTAGATGAAAATCATCTAATGTGACATGATGTTTTAGTAACTAATTAGTCTATTTTCAAACTATTTATAATAAAACAATGTAATAACTAAGCTTCATTTAATAATTTCTAAGTAAATATATAACAACTTACTAGAGACAAATTATGTAAAGGCTGTCCGTTAATAGCTAAGAGATGATCACCAGGTGCTAGAGCTCCACTTCTATGAGCTACCGAGCCCGGTTTTATATCTGATATAACCATTGGCTCTTCATTGCTAAGAAGTTTCTGCTTGCATCCTAAAAATATAAAAGAAGAAAAATTTTAATACAAGAATACCGTTTTAAA
The DNA here is from genome assembly GCA_018249855.1 of Eueides tales michaeli. Lineage (NCBI taxonomy): Eukaryota > Metazoa > Arthropoda > Insecta > Lepidoptera > Nymphalidae > Eueides > Eueides tales. The sequence continues at coordinate 6,946 of DWMZ01001097.1, forward strand.
TAGATATATATCTTATTATAGATTACAGAAACCTGTCGCGGCGCAAGAATACAAGTGTGCGACTGTAAATGCGAAATATCATGAGTTTGATCCCCACACGAGGAATAGCAATATTGATTGATTGATATGATTTGGTTTCTTTGCTCTGGTAACAAGGCAAAGTGTTGAGTCCTATTATCTAAAGTATTACTTAAGTTGGAACGAAACGGAGTGCCCTAACACTAAGTTCCCAGATTATTTCTGTCTTCCCTGCAATGTGTAATAATTTTTGTCATAAAAATAAAAAAAAAACATTAGGTTATTTACGACTACGTTCCTATGATCATTTAATTATGTATGACACAATATGAGTCGAGACACTTGTGACCACCACTTTTCTCGATAAAATGATTATTTATTACAAGAATATGTTTGCTATTTCATTGAGTATTTTCTTAGAATACCGTGTTGAGGCGAATAAATTCTTTCTTTTTAAAATATTAGTATAAACGAATTACCTTACAATTAACAAAAATAATATGCTGACAAATAATATAATTATTTAACGATATTAAGTAAAATTATGCGAACTCCGTATCGATTATATCTATTATGAATATGACCGATATTAACGTTGACGTTACTGCCTGGTGTAGGGTGAAAATATGATTAGCCATCACTCAAGTCTGGCCTCAAGAGGCCAGTCCTCTTTATAAATTATTTATATATTAAAATGGGTCAAGTCAAAGCATTTGATTTAAATGACTTTCTGTGTACTTTGATTTCTTAGAATAATTTGATTAATATTGATAGACTTTTAATTAATTGGATTTTTTTATAATAATTCCGACTTAATTACTTGGATTAGGAAAAATGGTTTCTTTTTTGAGAACATCTATTTATATTTTCATATATACATAATATATAAACATTATATACAAAATTTTAAGGCAATAATTGCGTAGCGGCACATTGTTTGCGATAGTTTTAGATTCTACACCCACACGAGAATATAAATTATTTTCCTTTCTTTACTTTGTTATTAAAAAAAGATTTGTAAAGTTTCTAAAATTGGGAGGAAAGTGATAAACATAATGTATATATACAAGGTTCCCTCTGCCGTGTTTTCTATATAAGAAAACTTTCTTTTTTTAAATCATCTTTTTGTTAATCAACATATTGAAAATTACCATTTTATAAAAATACTACTTAACGTCTTCTAAGGTGAAAAACTAATTTATATCTTAAATAAATGTATTTTTTTAGCTTTATGCACATAGCAAGTTAGGCATAGGGAACTATGAGATAGAGAACTATGAGATGATATACTTCCCATCCTCACTTTCCGCCGCAGGCATTGCGTGTTGGAGCGGAACTTAACTCCGCGTTTTGCCTTACTATCAGAACAAAGTCGCATGTTTGTGCTACTGCGTCACTACAGCCCTCTATATACAAGATATGTTACAAAAATAGAAAACGATGTTCCAAAAACCTAAAAATACCTGTAATAGTAACACCAAGTCCAGCCGAGGTTTTCGCCAGCTTAACATTAAAGACTCCACTCGATGCCTCTATTGTGTTCGGCATACTAAACTCCACATTGAGTGTCAGGTATTTAGGATTGTGAGAGTCGTTTCTCCTTTGTAATATTTCATTTGCCACTTCAGCTGTAAGGTTTTCGTGGCCGTTGATTGACATTATTCTGTCTCTTATTTGCAGGCAACCAGATCTGAGGCAAAAAGTATTAAAAATATGTAAATATCTATAAAAATAAGGTTGTCTTGCTTTATTATAACCATAGAAATTATTTTTAAATAATTTTTCCCATTTGGTCAAAAAATGCAGTTTTCCAGCACGCTTAGGAATATTTCGGAAAAAACAAACAAAACATATTGAGGGGGCACAAGGAGTGACGGAGGTTACCTCCTTGTGCCCCTCTATATTTAATTTCCTTGAGTGGGATTGCCCCCACTCAAGGAAATTAAATATTGAATATTTTCAAATTAAATATTTAATGTTTTCGTTTTTTTTTGTTTTGGTAACAAAGCAAAGCGCGGCGTTGAGTTTCGATACTCACACACGCAAAGCCTCAAGTTCACAAGTTCCCTCTGCCTATATTTTGGCATGGGATACAGCGTGCATCTAACAACATACTATGCTTATACTATGCGTATGTGAACATTGAACTTATACCTATTTCTTCATTAAAATAAAACTAATCGTTCAATAAATAAAAGTATAATATTCAGTTGCATAATAATTACTACCAACATTTTAAAATGTCAAATTCAAATAAAAAAAAGCCATTAACATTTATATGAGAAACCTCACCTGTAAGCCGGTGACTGTGTAGCCACATGGGAAATAATCAAAGCAGCATTTTCATCGTGTATAGCCAAACCGCTGGTCTGTCCTGGGGGCACCTCGAGTTGTATGTTCAGTGATTCTGTTCTACATACTCCCATGCTCATGTAGTTTTGTTGTCCATCTGTTCGTATCAAATTATTTGAAAGGTATTTATTAATATTTTAGGCTAGATTGATATATTAATATAGGATTGATAGTGTATTATATTTTGCTTTGTGAGAGAAAAAAATACAGAGGACAAATAGACTTGTCGAAGTACAAAGACGTATATGAGGAGGTGAAAACCGGAGAATCATTGCGAAAAGCAGCAGAGTAGCACGGATTAAACCATTGTTAGCTTCTAAGGTATATTCGAAAGCGAGATGTCTCTGGCGAGTAAGAGAAAAACAACCCTTTCCGAAAGTTCATTTATTATACATATACATTCAAGGAAAAGTAACAATAGAGGGCGAAAAATTAGAAAGTCTACTATTTATACTGACACACTAAAGAAGGAAGAGATAAGAAAAGAGCAAAAATTAATATTAAAATTTGAAACGAACAAGAGCTAAACAAGTACAATTTGTATGTCACCATACTAAGAGAGAAGACCGTGTAAACAGTGGATCCAATGCCGCTGAATTTGAAACATTGGGTGGTGGAATCCAACGCCGCGCTTTGACTTATTACCAGAGCGATCACTCTTTGATGATGAACTTATTTAATTAAAACCTTAAAATATAACATTTGGAATATGAGGGCTTATAAAAATAAGTATTTTCCTTATTGTCTATTTGTTTCCACAGTTAGTGAGACCCTCTGGCGAGTCCTCATGCTTTGCTCCTCTAGTACCGTTTCGAAGGTCAGTCGAGGTTTCCCACTCCCTCTCCAATCCAATGCCTCAGCTATAAACTGTGAGCTCACGAAGAATGCACAGAAAGTATTCTAGCTATAGTTCTCTGAATTGCTACTCTGATTGATCTTTAAATTTGATTTATGATTGATAGACAAATGAAAGTAAAAAAGAGTTTTCTTTTCGTTTTCTTTTTCAAATATTATTATATGGTTTAATTTGGTGTGTTTATAAATCAAACAGTTGATTTTGTTTTATTTTTTGATAATTTACGTAAATTTTATATCAATGTTAATTAATTACAGATGATTGATAATGTAAATAGATTTTAAATAGTGTGCTCAAAAAACATTAAAGGCTGATTAAAAAACATCGTTACAAGTATATAAACATAGAAGACTGATTATTATTGTCAAAGAGTTACTTAACTATTTCTATATTTAAAATATACAATTAATAAAACATATTGTAATATTTTATTTTGTGTTATTTGAATAGGCTTTAAATAGCCCCAATCACTGTTTCAATAGTCCTGTATGAAATTTTTGTATTATACTATGTGGTACACACATATATATAAATTGGTAACTCGAACTAAATTAATTCGAACAATAAGTCCTAAACAAATATTTGGTCAACCTTAATCCCTATTGTTGGGTATAAAAATAATCGTCTTGCGTCATATCAATTTATAAAACTCTACAGATGAGTTATAGTTTCCTTGAATGTGTTACTTTTGTAATTAGTACAAAAATGATAATTAGTATATATAATTGTGGAAAATACACATTTTTAAGGACTGTCTTGGTGCAGGAACATGGCGGGGGTTGTGGGTACAATTAATTAAAGAAAAAAAATCATTTGCTCGCTTTAGCAACGCACCAAAGTGCGGCGTTGAATTCCGTTACTCAACACGCAATGCCTCAACCGTAGAGTGGACATGGATACATGGTATTTTCATTCTCACTACCTGTCCCGCTATATGAGGGAAACTTCGTGAAGCTATAAAGTTAATAAACATATTCAAAATCAAAAACAAAATATTTATTCAAGAAGGTCATTAAAAGCACTCTTGAATCGTCAAATTACATAGAAATATCTGTAGTGTCAGTCCTACAGGAAGCTACCTAGTTCAGAAAGCGGGTCTGCTAAAAAGAGCCGGCAAGAAACTCAACAGTAGCTCTTTCCAAAATATAACTTAAAGCACACGTATAATTAGCTTCCTGAGTGATTACCGACAGCATTTAATCCCACATACACTTATCATGCAAATAGTCTTGATTTGAATAATAGGCTTTGCTTTATAATAAATTTTTAAATTTCACATTAAATTGTTGAAGTAACAAGTCTAAAATCGATAAATAAATAAATATTCCTTTATAAAGCTTGTTATAAGCATGCAGAACTACTCAATTTAGTGTATTATTGCAGTGCACAGTGTTACACTAATGCGGTTATTATCGTATAGATTAATCCTGTAATAATTTGTTAATTGTTATAAATAAATAAATAAAATAAGTAAATAAATAAAAATAAATTATTATTATAGATTATTTGCTTGTACTATCCGCAAATCTGTTCAACCGTTTCTGGATGGTTGATTACCAAGATTGACTACCAGCCTTGAACTTGCCTCAGCAGATTCGTCTTTGTTATTGAAAGGAAACAAGATTGTGTACAATAAATAATACGATATATTTTTAATTGCCCTAGATAACTGAAAAATAGGTGGGGTGAATGAAAACAAATAATATGTTACCATTAGTAACATATAGTTATGTATATTAACTATAGAATTAATACTATACCAATAACCAAAGCCACGAGAAAAAGCTCTTATTAATTTAAATGAACAGCTCTTGAGATTGTTAAAACATTATTTGGTTAATAGATTCTATTAACCAAACAATTTTATTTTCAGCTTTACGCTATATCTCGCACGTGGCAGGGTATCCAGAGGGAACTTGGTAACCTAGTGGCACTCCATAACCATTAATCTACTTCAGTTTCGACTTTACCCCATTTTGATGCATTGGGAGTTAAATGATGGAAATTAACGCCACGTTTTAATTTGTTATCGAACCCACACTTTATCCCGCTTTCAATCCCACGCTTCTTCCAATATACCACCACAGACCACATTTTTTTTTCAGTTTTATAATATTCTCAATACGGACACTAGAAATTGATTACATAACAACAACTAAGCCTAAATTGTTCTCCAAGTAAGATGTGGTGAATTTTTTCTGCTTTGGTACGGATTATCGTCTGTTGAGAGGGACTCTTGGCCTAGATATGAAAAAAAGAGCAAGAGAAATTTTGCCAGCTACAATATCTCCCTAAAACGACAGAGGAGCTACAGGTATATATAAAAAAATTAAGTAAATAAATACCTAATTTACTAGAAAATCATGACAATCATACCGTCACGAAATACTATAAAAACTTTGAAAATTCTATGCTAACAACCCTGAGTAACAAAAAAATATCAAATAAAGCAACAATTCTGTCAGAAAAAGCAATTGACTCAATGGTAAAACGAAGAACACTACAAAATAAAGGTGTACTCACTAAAAAGGAAAAAGATGATATAAAAAACTTATACAAACTAACAAATAAAGAAATAAGAAAATGTTATGATAATCACAGACTACAAAATAAAAAAAATGTCTTAAAAAGTCAAGATCTACGAAAAACACATATAAGGAACTAAATAAATCAAAAAAATGGATCCCAATCCTACAAAAGGGATCTACAATCCGCAGATTGCGAAGTGACATTTTAAACATAGCTAGAGATTTTTAAGCAAGATTTTATAATTCTAAATTAGACTTAGCAAAAAATACAAAATCAAAAAATCACAAAAATTGAAATAAGAAACCAAATAAAAAAACTAAGAAACTAACTGGATAAGAGCTCAGGGCCGTATAGTTTAAGTAACGAATGCATCAAGCACGGAGGTACACTAATATTAACATCTCTTATAATTTTATTTAATAAAATACAAGAGGAGGAATCTGTGCCGCAGAAATGGACAGAATCAGAAATAATTCTACTATATAAAAAGGGTGATTCTAAAGACATAGAAAATTATCGCCCCATAAGTCTTGCGTTTTTAAACATTTTTCATCTTGTTTATTAAACAGAATATCTCCTCAGATAGACTCTTGCCAACCTATAGAACAAGCGAGTTTCCGTAGCAGATTTAGCACTATAGGATCATAAGCATACCGTAGACCAACTCATCAAAAAGTATGTCGAATATAGAAAACCACTTTACATAGCGTTTATTGATTACAGGAAAGCTTTCGACTCTATCTCTCACTGTAGCATCTGGGAAGCATTAAATAAACAAAGTGTAGACGCAAAATATATTAACATTATTAAAAACATATATATAAATTGTACTAGTAAAATCGGGCTGGATAAAGTAGGCACAAGAATAAATATTAACCGAGGTGTCAGATAAGGCGACCCTTAATGCAAAATTATTTATAGCAATTTAAAGTAATTAAAGACTTGCCATAATTAAAGCAAGGAATCAATATAAATGGAAAATATCTAAGTCACCTACGTCTTGCAGACGACATTGTCATATTCTCTGAGTCTACAATTAAGCTCAAAATAATGATTTTTGAACTACAATCATCTAGTGCTCGCGTAAGCCTGGAAATGAACGTAGAAAAAAGGAAACTTATGACTAATAGTGAGCTAACGCCAGTATTAGTAAATGATGTCCCACTAGAATACGTTGAGAGCTACATTTACCTTAGGAAAAATAATGTCATTTCAGAAAGATCGAAATATACAGGAAATAAATAGGAAAAAGTACTGGGCTCAAAAGGAAATTCTAAAATCAAAACTACCAGTAAGATTGAAAAAAATAATTCTAGATACATCTATTTTGCCTTGTCTCAACTATGGCTGCCAAACACGGACCTATGATAACAAGGCAAGACACAAAATCCAAACCACTCAGAGGGCAATGGAACAAAGCTGTCTTAATATCAAACTGCGGGCTAGAGTAAGACACACAGAAATTCGGAAAATAGCCAAGGTGAATGATGCTTTGCATTAATCGCATAATGTCCTAAATGGAGGTGGGCTGGTCATGTTGCGAGGTGCCGTTGGACATCATCAATGGAAAGGACCGTATTGAACAAGAAGCAGAGGTCGTCCGTGCGCTCGGTGGCAAGACGAGATTGTTGAAAATGCAGGAAAAAAATGGATAACTACAGAAAAAGATAGAGAAGAATGGAATTCCTTGAAGGAAGCTTTTACCCAGAGGGGGTCCACATTAAATATATATTAATATATAAAAAAAAAGAAACTAAATTAATCATCATATAAGTTAAAGTTAACAATAGTTGCGGATATAACTAATTAAATTACAAACCTAACCATAATATAATAAAAATCTAATACTTGAAAAACGTAAATGGAAATGTATAAGATCCAAGTCCATGCAACTGTACTAAAGGACTTTTTGTATTATGTATTAAGTTTGTGGAATAAATAAAGCTATTTTATTATTATTATTATTATTTTATTATAAATACGGACTATTTAGAATTTAATAAAATAATGTTCCACGAAGCGAACGGAAGTGGGTTTGATTATCATTTCAGGTAAAACACCAATGGAAAGAAGAAAAAAAATCTTTCAAATTACCAATGTCTTGATTTCTGACAGATATTTGAAAACGGAGTGTTACGACACTATGTTTCCCCTGCCTATTCCGATATATATGAAAAAATAAAAAATCCAATGACTTACCATAATCGTCCTGCGAACTCAATTTCGGCATTGAGCTCTGCCTGTAGTTCCTTTGCCTATGTTTCTTAGCATTTAAAGTAGATGCGCCAGACATTGAGTTCTCTGTGAATAAATTTTATTCATATAAAAAAAAAACAATTTCTCGTCAGCATAGTAAGTACTTGGGAAACTAATATTAATACACCCCGTTCCCCTTTTCCCACCAATTTTGGGAACAATACACATAAAGTCCTGGAACACAATCTGGAACACAACGAACTATAACCGTGTCTGTTTTATCTCGTTTCGATAATATTGCTATATATTTTGTTTTTCGTGTTACACTAGATTATCTGTGTCTTTATCGTATAATTTAATAAGGTTAAATAGAATTATATCGTCCTAAAGAAATTACATAAACTAATTTCCTTTTCTATAACGAAAAAGTTCGCAAAAATACAAATGAAAATGGCAGAAATCCTAAAGGATATTTCATATTGTATTGGGTTGCTCATTTTTATAAGCGAATACTTCCACGTCACTAACGTCTGAGCATTTACCTCATATAAAAAGAAATTATTAAACTTATTACTTTATCCGAATCTTATGGTTTACTAATACATATTATATAATATTGCTTCATATTTGCAGAAGCTTGTCGTAGCACAGAGGCACAAGGCGTCTGTAAACATCATATATTGTGAGTTCAATGTCCACTTGAGAAAATGAAATATTGAATATTTCAATTTTATTGTTCTAGTAACAAGTTACTAAATTGAGTGAAAGGCCACGTGATATAAGTATACGGAGCTTTTCAGCTTCACGTTGTATCCCGCTCATGGCAGGATAGGCAGAAAGAACTTGGTAACCTAGTGTGAAGATACTCCGTTCCGCTCCCCATTTTCTACCGCATTTTAGGTATTACGTGTCTGCCACTCAGGCGGAATCCAATGCCACGATTGGCCTTGTTACCAGAAAAAAAGAAACGACGTAGAAATTAATACATTAAATATTTAATCTGAATATATTCAATATTTCACTTACTTAAGTTGGGACCAAACTCACCACATATCGCGTTTACACGCTTGTGCACCTGCGCCACGAAAGGATTCAATAGCCTATTTACGTTAGTCGATAGCCCATACTCGGGGAGTCCCCGAACGCTTTACAAAGATTGAGAGCTGTATGACTTGATACATTATAAGTGTCCAAGGTGACTTTTGCCGCAGGTACAATGGGTACAGGTGGGTACGCAGGTATAATAAAAAGATTAACGCAATGATAAGAGCTTTTCAAGTGAAATAGATTATCAACTTCAAAAATATTTTTTTCAATATTTCAGCTAAGTATAAATAATAAATAATACTCTAATAAACTTATTATTGAACACACTGTTTCCCGCATATGGCAGAGAAAGCAGAGGGAACCTGGGAACCTAGTGTTGATCGTAATAATATTAAAATGATAGAAAAAAAAAACTGGATTTGCTTGATACAAAAGAACACACAAGTGTAAGGTAGTATCAAACGAGTAATAACATAAAGAGATTATATTATTATCGTATTTTTTCCAAACGTAATAATTTAATAATATTTTTTGACATAAGTTTTATTTGTGTTTCATCTTGTCTATGGTGATATGTTATACTACGGTAGCGCGGTAATGTATATGTAATATGACCAGAATCTGCTGTGATGGAGGGGCACACGCATGTGACTGTATTTGTGACAGGTTTTGGGTTCAATCTTCACTCGAGGGAATTCAATATTTAATATTTTCATTTTTACTCTGGTGAGGTAAGGCGCGCTGTAGAATTCCGCCATTCTAGTCAGCAGAAGCAGAAGTCAGCGAAAAATTGGAGACTGGATTTTTTTTGTAACACTAAGTTCCGTGGTTCCTTCTAGTTACCTTGCAGGATACAGTGTTTAACTAAGAACTATTATCAGTATTGGTAATAATTACATATCATTCGAAGATAGCTAGTCACTTTACGTGTCAAAACACTTTGGTTCTGCACATTACGGCTCCGTTTTAGTAAGCTTAATAATTTAAATATAATTCCTGCAAATAGAAGTCGAATCTATGACCTTGCATTTACACTGTTCCAATGTTGCATGATATCTTTTAAAATTAAAAGATATCATGTAACATCATGATATTAAGAAAAATTAAAAAAAAAACAATATAGTCAGGCAATTTTTACAGAAAATTCTTAAAGAATGGTCTATTTTATCACATACTTAAAAGTTTTTCTCAAAAGAAATAAAAAAAAAATCTAAATATATGTCATTCAATAAAATGTAAGTACTAAATTTTTGGTTAACTCAACTAACTCTCAACTTTGCGTACCCCGAGAGCAATCATAACCATACATTGCGATTAACCATTATCTTCCTTTGGTAACCACAAAATTTTGACAGAAATGGACTAAGTTAAATATCCATTATGTCGAAAATGGTTATGGCGTTCTTTGTGAAAGAAAGCGATTTTGAATAACTAGTAATTCATTTTTTTAGCTCCACGCTGTACCCCGCACATGGCAGGGTAGGCTGAGGGAACTGAGGAAACTAGTGTTTGAATATTCCGTACCATACCCCACTTTCCGCCGTATTTGAGACATTACATGCTGTGTGGCGGAACTCAAAGCCGTTGCCTTGTTACCAGAGCGTAGAAAGAAGAAATTAGAATTTAAATTATAAGTACTAAACTTAAAAACGTGTAAAAATTTAAGCGAAACAGGATTTGATCCCGCGCCTCTTAAAATTCGTCCAAGCGCTCTGACCAACTAAGCCATTCGTTCTCATCAAGCTCCGTCGAAATTTTTATACGCTTGTTACAACTTATTTAAGTTGTTAGCATCTCTGTAGGGAGATTTTTAC
>DWMZ01001098.1:0-17753 GCA_018249855.1 Eueides tales michaeli
TCTTGAGGCTTCGCCGGCTAGGTCAAATGATTTCATTTAGTAAAATGGGCGTTTTCTTGCGGCTTCGCCTGCTAGGTATAATGAATTCTTATATTATAAGTTCAGGAGATTAATTCTGTCTGTAAGTTCGGGATACTGTTTATGCAATTAACGTGATGTAGATTTTTTTTAGCTACACCTATCTGTCCCGTGGTAGGGCAGGGGAAGACCACTTGGGTAGTGTAAAGACACTCTGTTCCCATTAAGACGCATCCGTTCTCCACTTATTTTTACAATTTTTAAACTGTTATTCCGCACTTAGGAAAGAAAAATACTAAATTTAAAAACGTATAAAAATTTAAACAAAGCAAGATTTGAACCAGCGCCTCTTGAAAACCGTCCAAGCGCTCTGACCAACTAAACCATTCGTCCTTGGACGGTTTCCAAGAGGCATGGGTTCAAATATTGCTTCGTTCAAATTTTTATACGTTTTCAAATTTAGTATCGTTCTCCACTTTCTGCTGAATTTGGTGCATTGCGTGCTAAGTGTGCAGGGACACAAGCGACTGTAAGTACCACAGGTTGTGGGTCCGAGCCCCAATCGAGAAAATGAAATATTTCATAATTTTGTTTCCTTGTAGTAAGTAATGATATTGATTTATTGATTAAAGATACCTGCAGAAAATATTTAAAAAACGCTCTATTAATATTTGAATCTATTACACGCGCGTTATCCACGTAATGCCTCGAATTCAGCCGAAATTCGAGAACGGAATGAAGTGTCTTAACTTGGGAACCTAATGGTTCCCAAGTTCCCCCTGTCTACCCTGCCATGTGCGGGATACAGCGTGAAGCTGTGTCCGTGAGTCCAGTTTTAATGTTATCTACATATATATATATAACAAAAAGTAGCAAGGGCTACATTTACAAAAAGATTTTGTAAAATATAATGCAATTCTGTGAATCACCCGTGAGAGTCTCTCACGAACAGGTTGATTATTCCGTTTCATTCACTATACTTGAGTTTTCCTCATTTGATCCTTATATTTTCAACGTTAAACACAAAATATCGTTACTATTAAATAAACCTTATTTCTTTATATATAAGGTATAAGTTTCATTATCCATATCAGCACTTAGGCTTATTTTGTGACGAAACTGGTATATTAAGATTTTGATCTGTGAAAATTTTATTATATTTTTTTTGATATTCAATTTATGTGAAAGTGTTTGAGTTAAGCCTTTATGAGTCATGTTTCGTAATAATTTTTGGGGTTTTTTAAGAGAATATTTGTATGTATACTACTGTTGGTAATAATATGGTAAATAAGAGCTGAAAAATTTTTATATAGGATAAATCATTTTGAATCTATCACATCTCTGAAAGTTTTAATTATTCTTCTTCTTATCTTCACGTTGTATGCCTAGCGAGGTAGGCAGAGAAAACGGAGATCCAAGCACTATGGTATCGGCGTTCCTCTCTCGCCTCGTCTACCTCTTCATACATGCCCTCCGGGGGGTCCTTATGCTTTAACGTGACACTCCTCCAGTATCGTAGATATTGTGTTTTTGAAGTTTTTTTTAGGCAGAGGAACCTAGTGTTAAGACACTCCGTTCCACTTCCGTTTCGTACTTTCCGCTGAATTGAGTTCCGCCACGCTTTGCTTTATTACCAGAGCGAAGAAACGAAACATTAAATATTTAAATTGAAAATATTAAATATTTCATTTCCTTGACTGGGGAAGCTGTTGGTTACAGCCACACGCTTGTGCCGCTGCGCCACGACAGGCCTCAAGTTTTTGAAGTTGATAAGGAATAATACCAAATTGTAGAAAATATATTCACAAGAACCAAAATAAAAAAAATTAAGTAAATTAAAAGTACCACTGTGGCTCAATCTTTAGAGATATATAAAACATCGAGGTCTTTTTTATAGGTTTCTTTAAAGGAAGTTTTTTTTAAATAAATTTTGTAAATTTTTTATATGTTTTTACAAAATTTAGATTTTTTTTCAAATATTTAGATGATAGCAGGGTAGGGTAGGTACTTGGGAACCTTATTGTTAAGTTATTTCATTTTGTTTTCCATTTTAAACATAAATTTTATATATATCGTATCCTTGCTTGGTGGCGTCGATATGTAATCGCGGTAGATAATTACAGTTAGTCACAGACCAAAAAAAGTTTAAGGTTAACATGTTGAAATAACCATACAAAATACAATTATTAGTATTTTGTATGGTTATTTCTATGAGTAACACTTTTCTGACTAACACGTTCATTTATTAGGCAAATAACAAAAAAGTTTAAATATTTCATGGAAACGATTAATTATATACTTTTTGTACTTCAATTAAATATCTATAAGGAAATATTACACCCACAGATGATGTATGAGGTGTTTTTTTTAGCTTCACGCCGCATCCCGCACATGGCAGGATAGACAAAGGGAACCTGGGAACCTAAGGTATAAGAGATCACTTTTCTCCAGATTGTGGCGGTGTGTGTTGAGTGACGGAAATCAACGCCGCGCTTTTGCATATATGAATATGTTAATATATAAAGTTGAAACTAAAATTTGCAGCTATTTTTTGTTTATTTGTGATTGAGAAGCTTTGTTCTTTATCCCTATTGATGGAGAGCCAAACTTTTTGGACACACCTTTTTCCCCTCGTACACCGTCATCAACCTCTTTATACGTGCTTACCCGGGCCTCATGATGTTTGCGGAACCTTCCCCAGGATCATGGATACTGTAATCTCAACCAAGGTCTCCCCCTGCCTTTCTCCTCTAAACTGAGGCTAAGAAATCTCAAGCATTATGTGAGGACAGGTGAGAAGCAAATAGAAGTAAGCCTATGGTGCAAGTTAGTCCAAAAATCCTTCTAAAATAGGTGCATTCGAAAAAAAACTTCTTCTTCTACAGTATTTTAATTTTAACAGCTATACATATAAATACGAAGCCGTGTCGAAATAGCATCTGACTGTAAACACCGTGGTTGTTGGTTCGATTCTTACTCAAGGGGAAGACAAAGCGCGGCGTTGAGTTCCACCATTCACCATGTTAGGTAAACGAGTGCAATAGAAATTATTTTTATTATTTTATAAGTGTTATATCACACTTAGAATAGAAAAATACTAATTTTAAAAAGAGGCGTGGGCTTCCAAGAGGCGCTATTTCAAATTCCGCTACATTCAAATGTTTATACGTTTTTAAAATTATTATTTTTCTTTCACAAGTGTAGAATAACACTTTAAAAATAGTAAAAATATTAAATAAATAGCATTGTCTCTTGCCAAACGATAATTCTAACGAATTGTATTTGGGTAGCGAAGATTTGTAAAAATCTCCCTACAGAGATGCTAACAACATAAATAAGCTGTAACAAACGTATAAGAATTTCGACGTAGCTCGATAAGAACGTATGGCTTAGTTGGTCAGAGAGCTTGTGCGGTTTCCAAGAGGTGCGGGTTCAAATTCCGTTACGTTTAAGTTTTTATACGTTATCAAAATTAGAAATAGAAATTATTTCCAGTTTTATAATAATACCACACGTCTCTGAATATATATTTAATCACAATCGAGTGATCATTTACATTAGATTAGTTTATTAGATCAAAGAAACCCGATGCCGCTGTATTGCACTTGCACATGAAAGAATCTCCGCTTGAATGAAAGCTTTGATGTCGCATGCCTTTATTAAATATATACACATATATATGGTGTGCAAGGAAAGTCTATGTCTAGAATTGTGTATCGACATTTTATAACTTTTCTTTAATTTGGGGGTAACAAGTTCAATTCCTAAGTTAATTAATTGATTTGACAGATCTTTGTTTTAACCTTTAAATCAAAATATAAGACTTGTGGCACTATATACAAGCGTAAACGAAGCAGGTTCGATATCCACTTGAGGAAATTAAATAAATAATATTTGTTGGCTCTGGTAATAAGGTAAAGCACGGCATTGAGTTCAATCACTTTACACGCAATGCCCTAAAATTGGCGGAAAGTGGACAACTGAAGTGTCTTAGTGGGAACGGAGTGTTTTAGCACAGGGTTCCTTTATTTGATTTTCTCTGTCTACCCTGGCATGAACAGGATAAAATGTAAGCTGAAAAAAAATAAAAAATATATTTTTTTATTTAATCCTCATCATCTTTAACAGCATTCTTCCTTTCACAGCACTGATCCCGATTCTTGATACTTTGCTAACAATTACGCTGATAAATTATTATTGGTAACCTTTATATTTAAGTACTTACTTTATTTATCGCTGTTCATTTAGGGTTAATTAAAAAGTAAACAAAAGAGAATTAAAAACGAGTCTAAATGTGACGTCAAAATGTACATTTTTGAGCCACTCTATACGCAATGCCTCAAGAATTCGGCTGTAAGTATCCATCTAGTTTACCAGATTGTTTCTGAACAGACCGTCTTAATACAAGATTCCCAAATTTCTTCTGCCTATCCTGCTATTCGCGGAATACTAGCGCTTGAAGCTAAAAAAAACGATCAATTCCCTAAACGAGTATTGAACCTGCAACCATCCATTCTCATTATACCAATAATAAATTATACAAAATTTCACTTCATATTATAATATTCGTAAGACATATCTGTATATAAAATAATAAAATTAAAAATCAACATCGAGGTATACAAGTGAAACGACGTTAGCTTATTTTCCGACTAATTTGATCAAAGACTGTTTGCAGTGGAGCGCATTTGCATACGCTCACTTTGATCTTGTCTATGTGCATGTGCATGTGCAGTCTTTGGACGGTGAGGTCTTTGATAAAAAGTTTAACGATACGCTTATATTGATAGCTTGCAAAGTATTTCTTTCTTAAAATTCAAATATGGCCATATCTTAGCGCCACGTTATACTCGTGTAACGGTAAGCACGATAGATTATGGGTTCGATTCCGACTCGAGTAAATGACATCTAATATTTTCATTTCCTTGATCAGATAATAAGGCAAAGCACTGTGTTGAGTTCCGCCATTCAACACGCAATGCCTTTATAATTTGGCTAAAAGTTCCGAACAGAAGTATCAAATTGGAAAGCTAGTGACTTAACACTAGGTTCCCAGGTTCCCTCTGCTTATCCTTCTATGTGCGCTTAAAAAACTTTAAATATTAGTTCACAAAGTCTTTGAAAATCTTTTATCATGTTTAAGTGAAATAAAAATACTAAAAAAAAATCATACACTCTTTAAGCTTTTAAGCTCAGTAAAGAAAAAAGGCAATAAAAGGTTTAAACGGAAGCCGTTGAGTAAAAAGAAATTATTTATAATACTTTTAACACCATTCTTTAGTTCATATCTCACTTATTTCATTGTACAATTGTTAAGAACAACCGACAGCATAAGTTTTTCGGAAGCTCTTTAAAATTTGCTTGCGACTTGTTTGAAATAAATTTTATATTGTGTTGAAAATATTTGCTACCTGTATAGATAATATATGCGTTCAAAATTCTATCTTATCGTAACTTGATTAAGTTCAGTTTCGTTTGACATATATCAAATTCATATTTTTTTCTTTAAATACCGTGTTTGACTTTGTACTATAATTCAGTGAAATAAAGTCTATATTGATTTTTTTAATATTTTTTTATTTTGCAATGCATGTTATACTTAAGAGTCACGTTACAAAATAAAGCTTATTGGAGTAGTTACTTTTAAGGACAATAAAAAATATATTTGTTTTTAAGTTTCACTTCTGTATCCTGACAGGGTAGGCAGCGGGAACTTGGGAACCAAGGGTTAATACACTCTGTTCCTTTCCCCACTTCTTCTTCTAACAACGCAAAGTGCGGAGTTGAGTTCAACAACTCATAACGCCATGCTACCAATTCGGAAAGTAAGGAACGAAACATATTATTTTGAAACTAAGTTAGGCGGAATACAGTATGAATCAGAAAAATGTTATGATTGCGTAAATTTTCCTACAAAAAAATTATATAATATACAATATATAAAATTAAACAGTATATTTCAATTGTTTAGCTACCACAGTTCATGAGATCGGTGCTAAATACCCTAATAATCCAGTGGGTATCGGTCCACTACGGTCCATTTCCTCGAGTTTACATTCACAAGCTTACACCCCAGCGCCACGACAAGACTACAGATTATTTTAATTTCAAATGAACAAATAAACATTTTAAAATTTAAATATTCCTGACGATAAAATTACAATTTCATCTTGGTTTGTTACTGCTTATTTCATTTTCATAAAACATAGGTAAAAACCGCCACAAAGAACAAGGCTTTCAATTATAACAAGCCGTACTCAAATTCGTTTATTAATTCAGGAGCTACGATGCCACAGATAATCAAATTGTACACCGCCAAAGGTTAAAAAAATTAACTAAAAAAAATATGAGTACGAAGAGTGAGGCCTGCTATGGTGAAAGGGTACAAAGGTGTGACGGTAAAACGACAGGATGTTGGTACGATCCCCACACCAGGAAATGAAATATTTAATATTTTCAATTTAAATATTGTATGTTTTCATTTCTTCGCTCTGGTAACAAGACAAAATGCGGCGTTGAGTTCCGCCACTGAACACGCAATGCCACAAATTCGGCGGAAAGTGGGGAACGGAAGTGGAACGGAGTGTCTTAACAGTAAGTCCCCAAGTTCTTAGTTCTCTCTCTGCCTACCCTGCAATGTGCGGGATACAGCGTGAAGCTGAGTGAAAATGTGAACATTTGAATTCACTGTAAATAAAATTTCATTTAAATCATCAGTCGATTTTATAAACAAATAAATGATAATGTAAACGACAGAATATTTGCTATTTAATATATTCAGTACATCTACCTTGTTTCGATTTTACAGTCAAATCATATGGAGAGGTCATTGTATGATAGCGTTTTCGTATATGTTGCTATCCACCCAATTTACTAGGAAGCGTTATAGTTTTTAAACAACTGTAGCAAAATTTAAAATTAAAATAAAAAAAAAAACCAAAACAATCATCTTGGCTTATCCGATTTTCATATATCATTGGTAAGAATCAATACGGTGAATCAGGCTTTTGATAAAAAGCAAAACGCGCTGTTATCGTTTCATTAATTTAAGGGCTACAGTGCCACAGAAACGCAGACAGTTTCAGTTTATAACACCGCTTTTGTTGTTGCGGGTCCCTAACCTAATTTCCTTTAATATTTTTTAATTTAATTTAAGAGAATAACAATGATTTTGGCAAATTGATATAGTCTGAATCTGTTAATAACTAAGAAAGTTATAAAATATAAAATCTATATGTAACTTCACCTAGTGTTAAGACACTCTGCTTAGTTTCCCATATTTCGTCTGATTTAAAGGTAATAGTTGTTGAGTGGCGGAGCTCAACATCGCCTTGGAGATTGAAATCACAGCCTGCCTTTACAGTTGCACGCTTGTGAAACGCCGCAACATGGCTCCTAAAATAGTATGTAGATCACTCACTCACTCAGCTTCACGCTGTATAGTGTTAAGACACTCCGTTCCACTTCCGTTCCCCACTTTCCACCGACTTCGAAGCATTGCGTGTTAAGTGGCGGAACTCAACGCCGCGCTTTTGACTTATTACGCGCTTGTGCCACTGCGCCACGACAGTGCTCAAATGTACCTGACCTGTAATATGTTAATTCAAGAAACTAAATAAAAGAGGTATCCTTTTATATACTTTGTTGTTTTACTTTGTATCTCATAGATGGCAGGATAAGCAGATGTAATATATAGTAGTAGTGTCAATATAATTCCAGTACACTGTCTAATTTTCGACAAACTGAGTGCTGGGTGGTGCAACTTAACGCCGCATTTTGAAAATCGCCAGAAATAAAATGTATCTGTAAATATGGCGGCTGTGAATTCAATACCCATTCGATTCATTTTATTTAGACAAAATTTAGTGTGTGAATCCACTTAAATTGCAATACACTGAAAATTAGTGGGGCACAAAATATTTTCTAATAATTTCACTCTGTATCCCGCACGAGGCTGGGTAGGGAGAGGGAACCCGGGAACCTAGCGTTAAGACACTCCGTTCCACTTCCGTTCCCCACTTTCCGCAGAATTTGAGGCATTGCGTGTTGAGTGGCGTAACTCAACGCAGCTTTGCCTTATTACCAGAGCGAAGAAATGAAACATTAAATATTTAAATTGGAAATATTAAATATTTCATATCTTCAACTGGGGATCGAACCCACAACCCGTCGGTTACAGCCACACGCTTGTCCCACTGCGCCACTACAGGCCTCGTACTTCCCAAACATTTAGTACATATTGTAAACTCAGAATCAGATTCGTATACGCGACTTTCCTTTAGCGGTATCAATTTCACTAATCACCGAGTCACTGAGTACACCCATTGTGTGGATCTGGGTCGGCCCTTGAAGAGGCGAGAGACTACCCTCAAGACACTCGGGCAGACCTCGTTAGTATTATTTTACCATCCCTTTTAGTTATTTATTAGTATGTGAATATCTATTGAAGCGTTTTCTCGATCGCCATACGAGGAATTAAACTATTTAATATATTCCCTTGGCCGTGATAGTACAGTAAAGAGCGGCGTTGAGTTACGCTACGCTTACTTAGTATATAATGCCTCCAGTTAGGCAAAAAATTGGGACCGGAAGTGTTTTAATGAGAACGGAGTGCCCTAACACTCAGTTCCCAGGTTCCCTTTTCTTCATATTCTTAAACAAAAAAAAGAAAAAGATTTTTCGTTGCTTCAAATTGCGGGCATTGATATAAAATAACATTTATTAATTAATTACAAAAATATATATTATTACATAACGATTGTTATTTAAAAAAAAAAGAACAAGTATTATTCTCAAAAAGCTATTCCGTTAAAACTTTACATAGCGTTACACCAGCATAAAAATATATAAAAAAGCTTTTAAAATATTGGAATTGAATTTACGAGTCTAGTCAGTATTATGCAAGTAGGTCACAGGCACTCAACACGAGGAGGTGTCCGCAGAGTGACACTACTGCTCTCGAACACTCTCGATGGAGTCAAATTTCCATAAAATCGTTACAATGCAAGAATACGATACAATATTTGCATTTAATTATCATATTAGAAATTAATGTATCGGTAGATTACTGAATGTTAGTAAAGTGATTTCGCATATGGCGGAGTAGGTGGAGATAACTATTTTTTTTCATTTTAGCTTCAGCAGGCAGGGTAGGCGGAGGGAATCCGGGAACGTAGTGTTAAGACACTCCGTTCCACTTCCGTTCCCCACTTTCCATTTCCCAAATTTGAGGCATTACGTGTTGAGTGGCGAAACACAACGCCGCGCTTTGCCTTATTACCAGAGCGAAGAAATGAAATATTAAATATTTAAATTGAAAATATTAAATATTTCATTTCCTCGGCTGGGGATCGAATCCAGAACCTATCGGTTACACGCACACGCTTGTCCCACTGCGCCACGACTGGTAGAGATAACCTGGGGTCAATATTAAATTCTCTATCGAAATACGATTTGTCCGAAACGAAAAAGTGTCCATAATTATCGCGTTTTCAGACATGCCGTGTCCTACTATGCCACGCTGGCATAACCTTAATGCCACATTTAGTAGGCTAGGTAGAAGGAACCTAGGAACCTAGAATTAAGACTCCGTTTCCAATAGGACTTTGACGTTTCCCAATTTCCGCTAAATTTTTTGGGGGCATTACAAATTGCATTGCATTGGGGGTAAACTTCAACACTGCGCTTAATGTAGTTGCTAGAGTGCAGAACTTAAAATAAAAAAATATTTAAATATTTTACTAAATCTAAATTTTTCATACTAATTTAAAACAAATTAAAATATAACCAACGTACCCGATTTCAACCGAAGTTTGAAAGCATTTAAAATTTTTACATACAAATAATAAGAATATTATTACAAAATCCATCCCTTAGAAGTGACGAATACTGTACTGTATACACAAATGCACTGGCTTGTTGGTTTAGGACGTGGGTCTCAATGCCAATCTTTGTTTGTCGTTCACCCCCAATTATATCTTACACTTATTATGTATAAAGTTTATTTTTTTGTATGAAATGACGAGGATGTGCCACATTTGCAGGTAGTTTGTGAATAGTAATGTTTTATAATCGTTTTTGGGGACTGCTGTGGCGCAGGGGCTGTGACTGTTAAGCGATAGCTCTCTAACATCCTCGCTCTGGTAAGGAGGTAAATCGCGGCGTTGAGTTCCGCCACTCAATGCTTCTAAAATTTAGCGAAAAGGAAAATCAGGAACTGTTATGTCATAATTAGAACAGAAAGTCTTAACACTAGCTTCTCAGGATTTCTCTCCCTATCCTACCACGTGCGGAAGAAAGTGTGAAGCTGCAAGAGCCAAAACGAAGAAATGAACATATTTCATAACCCTAAATAGAAATTGAATCCACTACTGTATTGTGTATAGTAAGATGCAATATCGCCGCTTAAAAACGTCTTCAGAAATAATTTGAATTTTTTGTTTTGTACAATATAAGGGATGCAGTCAATATACCGAGTAAATATTACACTTTACCATATTAATTCAACAAGTCCTTGCTTTTATGGCGGTTACAATGAAAGAATCAGTGGTTTTACGAATTTTAATATATGCATGCGATTTCCTTTGGGCTAATCGATTAAAAAAATATATATAAAAAATTTGTGTGAGGCCTGTCGTGGCGCAGCGGCACAAGCGTGCAACTGTAACTGAAAGGTTCTGGGTTCGATCCCCAGTCTCGGAAAAGAAATATTTAATATTTTCAATTTAAATATTTAATGTTTCATTTCTTCGCTCTGGTAATAAGGCAAAGCGCGGCGTTGAATTCCGCCACTCAACAAGCAATGCCTGAAATTCGGCGGAAAGTGGGGAACGGATGTGGAACGGAGTGTCTCAACATTAGGTTCCCGGGTTCCCTCTGCCTACCCTATATGGATATAGCGTGAAGTTAAAAAAAAAAGAAAAGTTAAAGTTAAAGTTAAAGTCTTAGGTTGGTACTATTTGTATTTCATAGTTATAGTCAATATTCTGCGAATAGTAGAGTAGATAGAGGTTATAAGACACCACTTTCCCTACGAGTAGTGCCATTATAAGGACATTGTGTGCTCTACAGAGAGACAAATAATAATATTTATCTTTCTAGTAGAAAATATATCAGTGGGGAACAGAATAGAGTGTCTTAACTAAGGTTCCTAAGTTCCCTCTACCACCCCGCCAAAGTCCGTTTGATTAGCGGAACCCAACGCCGCGCTTTTTAATCCAAACATAGTAAATGCAGTGTAAACCAAATATATATAATTTTATATACAAAATGACGGACGTACCAACATTATATCAAAAAAAAAGTCAAACTAACTTAAATTTCTTTATACCTATTGCATACATATAAAAAATCAACGGACATGATTCCAACACGTGTGCTTGCGATAGCCAAAAGCTCCGTATTCTCACGTTGTTCGCACAAAAAGCTTACGTGATTTATCGCTTCGACCCCGCTACGCTACAATAAGGGCCGTCCAATCATTGGCAAGTAAGCGCAGCGCTCGAGAACTCTTTGGAATAGACAATAGTTGCATTTTTTTTTATTATTTCGCCCAAGTTTAACCTAGATTTGCAAGTTCTTCGTTTGTTTATGGGTGAATTTGTTATGATTATTTCCAAATAATTGTTTGATTATTTCTATATTAGTTTTGATCGTTTCATTTTTGGGTTAATTTATTATGATTATTTCGGAATATCAAAATCATTATTTAAGATTGGAAATTATGCAAGAGGCCTGTCGTGGCACAGCGGCACAAGCGTGTGACTGTAACCGACAGGTTCTGGGTTCGAATTTAATATTTTCAACTTCAATATTTAATGTTTCATATCTTCGTTCTGGTAATAAGGCAAAGCGCGGTGTAGAGTTCCACCACTCAAGACGCAATGCCTCAAATTCGGCGGAAAGTGAGGAACAGAAGTGGAACGGAGTGTATTGGCACTAGGTTCCCGGGTTCCCTCTGCCTACCCTGCCTCGTGCGGGAGACAGTGTGAAACTAAATAAATATATAAATAAATAAATAAATTATATAATGGATATGGTTTTTTTTATATTAGACACACAAAGGTTGGACCTATTATGATTTCGATTCCCACTCACTGTAATGTACTATAAATTGCTGTCTCCTCGCCCTGGTAACAAGCCAAGCGCGGCGTTGAGTTCCGCTAACCAACACATGTTTCGATTGAAAAGTGCAGAAAGGAAGTATCTTAATAGGAGCGGAGCGATACTAGGTTCCCTCTGCCTACCTTCATATGTGTATGATACAGACTGCAGATAAAGAAATTAATTGTTCATATCTTTTTTTCGTATAACATTGACAGAAACAACTTAGTGTTAAGTTAAAACACTCTATTCTCCACTTTATACTCAACTCAAACGCGCAACTCAACGCCACATGTTGTCTGCTAAATCAAAGAAATGAAAATAATCAACAATTGTATGCAAGGAACGACCCTCAACAGATTCAACTGTAAAATGATCGAAGATAAAATAGTAGCGAGACTTAAGTTATAAATAAATGTAAGAATATACAAATAAATAGATAGATAGATATGTGTGGGACAGACCTCATATTTATCATCATCAGACATAATGGGACAGACCTCATATTTATCTAGTATTGATAAATATGAGCTGTCCCATTGTGCCCATACCCCAGCAGGGACACAAGCGTGAGACGTGAACCCTACAGGTTGTGGGTTAAACGAAAGGGAAATCGAAGTGAAAAGTGAGGACCCGGTGAAATGGGAACCTAGTGTCTTAACACTAGGTTACCAGGTTCCCCCTACCTACCCCAATATTTGCTGGATACAACGTAAAGCGACGTTCAGACATTCAAACGACGAAATCAAAATGATTAACAAATACACAAAGCAAAAAAAAAATGAATCATTGAAACCAAAAAAAAAAAAAACAACAAATGTCTTGACATTTGAAACTATACATTTAGCGTATTCAAATTTATTATCAGTATAAAAAAAACGTATTAAAATTTGTACACCGTCCAAGTGGGCGGGGCGTGTGTCGTCGAACACGTGCTCGTTGCGAATAAATGACGCCTCTTCCTGCCTTGTGTTTTAAACTTTAAAAAAATTGTGATATAAAATATGATTAAACGTAAAAAAGATTTTTCTTTATATAAAATATACGATTTACGGAATAAATGTCAATATATCTATTTAAAGTGTAATCAAACTTAGCAAATAACAATACATTCTTAGAAAACGTGTTAAAATTTGGATATAGCGCGATTTGAACCAACGCCTTTTGGAAACTGTCACAACACTCTGACCAACTAAGCCATTCGTTCGCATCTACATACATGCGTTAAAACTCCTACGACGCTGTAAGTACAGCATATTTATATAATAAGCATATATATATCTCAGTAGGATTTTTTTGTATAAATTTCCGTTAACTGAATATAATTGCTTATAATCATCTTTTGGCTTGAGAGAATGGTATTTATTTAATAATTTTAGTGATCCATAACATATTTAAAATGATAATCCAAAATATAAAGGAAAAATACTTCATAGAAAACATATAATGAACATATACATTTGAATACTTGGGTCAAAGTGGTATATTTAATTATAGGCCATACATTTCATTGTAGATACATTTTCTAAAAACATTTTTAACATATTCAAAGTGATATACCACAATTAGGTAAGATAAATAATAAAATAAACTTTACAGGCTTTCACTTAACATCAAATGGATGACGCCCGTGATCATATGTATATATAAAATACATATACAAACCCATTTTAAGTACAGAAAGTATATCTGAAAGCATATATGCTGAATTGATATAGTCTATAGTTCTAGTCTAATCAGCTTCACGCTGTATCCCGCACATAGAAGGGTAGACAGAGGGAACTTGGGAACCTAAGTGTTAAGACACTCCGTTCCACTTCCGTTCCCCATTTTCCGCCGAATTTGAGGCGTTTTCAGTGGCGGAACTCAACGCTGCGTTTTGCCTTGTTACCAAAGCGAAGAAATAAAAATATAAAATATTTAAATTGTAAATATTGAATATTTCATTTCTTCAAGTGGGGATCGAATCCACAAGCTGTCGTTTACAATCGCACGCTTATACCCCTGCGCAACGACAGGCCTATACCTTCATAGCCTACATAGCCTTCTTTCTCCTCTAACCTCTCCTCCTTAGCCTCTATCCTCTCCTCCTTAGCCTCTATCTAACACAAAAAGAACTTTTCCAATAAAACAAACAGTCTCCGAGACTTTCTAAGCCATACAAACGCATTAACAGTAAATAGCTAATGTGGTTATGAAATTAAAAATATTATAACATAAAACCTATTTATTGTAGATCGATGTTAATCAAAGTACCGCCGTTACGCAAACTAGAAAGCTGGTCTCGAGAGGGACTAAATTAAATAATATAAATCTGCCATACCTACACTCATGATGATATTATTTGCGATATAAGGCTGTGTTTTCACTATCTTTTGTTGTTTTTTTCAATTAATTGTAAGAGTAATTATGACATTTGAGTTCTCATTCGCTGGTTCACAAAACGGCGTTTAATTCCGCCGGTGATCACGTTTTTTTCAATTTAATATAACAAAAAGAGGCTTTTTGAGCTAATTTCAACTGAACGCATCCACATTAAAGTTGTTCTAATTAATGAATTGCGGAACTCAACGCCTCGTATTGTCTTACCAGTGCGGAGAAATGGAAATAATTGTGAACCAATTGAACCAAGCATTATCAAATTGCTCGTCATAATAAAAAAAAATAACGAAAAATAACTTAAAAAAAATAACTTAACAAAACAACAGAAAAAATAACTTAAAAAACAACATTAAAACAACACAATGCACACTACATCTTACCCATCCAAATAACAGAAACTAGGAAGCCAATTCGATTAATTCAATACGAACGATAAACGATAAACATCACCATTAGTTTACTACACGAACGTTTCTCACGTTTCTATAATTATTATAGTATAGTAATTCGTAACTAGACGACGCTTGCGATGGTCGATTAAAATGTGCTATTTATTAACTTCAACTATGAAATCGCATTAACCTTTGGGCAATAAGTATTAATAAACAAATTATTTTTCTTATGTATAACGCATATGGCGGGGAAGGCAGAGGGAACTTGGGAACCTAGTGTTAAGACACTCCGTTCCATTCTCCACTTTCCGCCGAATTCGAGGCATTGCATGTTAAATGACGAAACTAAACGCTGCGCTTAAACATTATTTGATATTTAAAACCTTTTTAATTTAATTTCTTTAAGCTCAGTACCCAGGTTCCTTTACCCCGCATAGCAGTAGGCATAGGGAACCTAGTGTCAAACCATTCAATTATTATTTTTCTTTCCAATTGGCGGAGCTCAACGCCGTGAATTATCTTATTCCCAGAGCGATAAATGAATAAAAAATCATCCCCCTACATGAGATTGAAACTCAGAACCAAACGACGCTGTCTCACTATATTTTTTGAAGCAGAAATAGCATTAAATAAAAAATATATATATTTTTTTTCACAAGTCAAAAATAGTAAATTGACTTGAAAGTTTTTTTTATAAAGTGCTATATAAAACGATACAAAAAATTTTTGTTCTACCTGCACAGTGCTAAGGTAATAGTTGGAATAACGAATCAGTGTTACATCCGTAAATATGACAAAAAAAAACTACCTGTCACTTGAAAATGGTAAAAAAAAATACCCCAATCGAATTTGAACCTTGATACTGAAACCGTATGGTAGATAGCTATTTAAGAGTGAAACTTGATAAAAATTAAAGCACATTATGATATTACAACAGTCAGATCTTTTAGTATCAACTTCTGTATTTTTGTTTCAGTATTGTTTATCTATATTTTGTATGAATATGTAGTATATATATTATAAATTGTATAATGGTTACAAGGCAAAGCGCGGAGTTGAGTTCCGCAATGCCTCAAATTCGGCGGCATGTAGGGAACGGAACGGAGTGTCTTAACACTAGATTCCGAAAAATCCCTCTGAGATGTGCGTGCAACAGCGTGAAGCCAAATAAATATACATTATGTATTCTATTTTATGGTGAATTAATTATTTAAATAATAAAACTGAAAAAAATACCATCAGGTTTCATCCTTAACCTTAAGTTATAGCAAACTAGCCAGTTGGACTTTGCCTCCTATTTCTGTGGCATATATTGAGTTGTGTAACTCAACGCCGCACTTTTCTCTTACCAAAACAAAAAAAGAACATATGACCATTAAAATTTTATTTTTATGAAAAGAAAAACAAATTTTAACAGTTTGAAATAGATTAAGCACATGCATTTGTATGAAAAAACTAATATGCAATAATATATATATATATATACTTTTATGAAAAAATAGGGTAGAAAATAGCGTAAATACTTCGCATCCATAACCAGGTATAAATGTTACACAGTAATATAATATTGCGCACACGATCCGTTACAAGGACGAGAAACAATGGAAAGGATATCGCTGGTGGCCCTAACTGTTTTATCAAAAAATATATTATGAACAAAAAATTGTAGAGATCCGTATTAATTTAATCTAAACTTATAAAAAAAATTGTAACTGATCACTGTCTGTACGTGGATGATATATTTTAAAAAATCTTATAGGGAATGTCCATTATAGTAATGGGGTCCAAAATAATTATTTTTATTTTTTTTGTCTGTTTGTTTGTACGTTTGTACGCGCTAATTTCATCTACTAATCAGATTTTAATGCAGTTTTCACTATATTTGGCAACGTTCCTGCAACATTTAGTGTTTGTTTTATTTAAATTTAAAAAAAAAGTTACGGCAATTCAAAATATTTATTTCAACAAAATTGCTACAATTTTTTATATTCATTTATTATATTTTATTTGTTTTTAAATATATATATATATATATATATATATATTGACGTAAAAGTGATAATCATATCAGAACAAGAAAGTGATTGAGATTAGAAATAGTGTATCCAGCGGGCGAAGCCGCGAGCTTACAATTTCAGGACAGTAGAGAATATTGATAAGATAGCTTCTTTTTATCTCGCGAAAAGGGGGTAGTTAGAGAGAAACTGATGAAAAGAAACCTCGTTTCCCGTTTTGCCTCTAGGATAGTTAGTAATGATATCGATATAATTGCACATTTAAATCCTATTGATTAAGAATTAATATTTGATTATGAAACGATAAAAAAAAACAATTTTGTACAAATAAGAATTTAAGGTAAGGTTAGCTCAATAATAGCATTTCATTAACATTTTATCTACTTGTTATTGCCAATGATAAGATATATGTAGGTATGATTAAAAAATAATGACTTTTAGAAAATGATTAAAAACTTGAACAAAGCGAATTTTGAACCAGAACTTCTTGGGAACAGTTAAGACGGACTGACTTGCACAACTTTAACTTGATTTCCAATATTTTCTTTTCTAAGTGTGGTATATCACTAAAAAAAAATGTTAAAAATCCATAAACATTGTATAAACTTCTTAAATTTACAATTCAAGTAACATTAAATTATATGAAATTACGAACGATTACTAAAAAAAAAAAAAAGTATAAAAAACTCTACGGAACCCACACAAAAATACCCATACAATTATTCACACGGGGACAATCGGCTATCTGAGTGATATCGAGGGTTTTAAGCGTTTAAAAGCACTGATGCAATATCAGGTACATTGGGTGAGCACAAAAAATATGATTAATGAGGGTAGTATTAAA
>DWMZ01001099.1:0-17750 GCA_018249855.1 Eueides tales michaeli
AAGTGCAATTCAACTGTGATTTTGCTGCCGTCGTAACTAAGCTACGCTGTATTATATACATCTACGTAATAAATCATAAATATTAAAGCTAGGTTATACAGTATACAAATGACAATTTCACTTTTGATATGAGCGGAGCTGAACAACGTATTTTATCTCACTATAGCTGAGAAAAATATATTTTTTATACTTTCGAGTTGAAACCAAAACATATTTAAAATAGGATTTTGCTTCACATTGCCCAACTCATAAACTAAATAATTTAATATCAGCTGAACTTTAAACAGACACAACTTAAAATTGTATTTAAAAACATGTTTTTAATTTCTAACGTTTTCGTTTAACTAAAATCCACCAAATAACTAAAACCCCACTCCATTTGTGTGTCTCTTCGTCTGTGATCAGACTGTGTATCTCATGAACGTTTACCGTTTTTTACCTCTCAATTTTCGATACATTATACATAGCAGAGCGTTGGTTGTCAATACCAGGCTTTGTATTGTTATAAAATAAATATTTTCTTAGTGGGAAAATCGAAATCACAGCTTAAAAAACTATCTATAAAATAAAATCTTTATTACTTATATCGATAAAAACTAAATATATGTGTGAAAACAGCTTTACGTTTCGGCACAAGTCTCTAGTAAATTCATTCGATTTCATTTTACAATCACGCAATCAAGAAGTCAGTTAACGATAAATTGCAGCGCGTACCTTTAAAAACTCTAAAAGCGTCAAACGTATAGTTTAAATTACAATAATTATTTTTACATTTTACTCGTATATGTATAATATAGCTTCCATCAGCACAGTAATGTAGAGAACGCTTTACGTGCTTTGTCTGTTTGTAAGAACGAGAAAGAATGTTTTGAAAGAATCAAACTCTAATTTTAAAATATAAAATAGTTTAAATTTGATGTAATCATTGAACAATGGTTCAATGTCTCTTCTAGATCCAGTACCATTTGGTTAATCGATCCTAATTACGTAAAAGAATTATTTTCAAATTTTTTTTTCAATGACAAAACACGGCGTTGAGCTTTGCCACAATAGCAGCCATACCACCATAAACAAAATTTAAAAGCAGAAAACCAAAATTAAGTCTCAAAAGAATAGAAAATTCGAAACCGGCGAAATTAAAAAAAAATCTAAGTATTTCACTAGCATATTACAACAAGCGTGGACTTAAACGGGCATATTAAATTTTTACGTTTGAACGACAGCGGGCCAACATTTGTTTAGGCACGATCTCTGATTAGAATCGCACGAGTTTGTCTCGAAAGTAATTCCTTCTCAAAAAATGTCCCTAAGTATAGGACTTGGTTCGCTCTCGTAATAAGGATCAGTTGTCTCTGTTGACAGCAGGGAAGATTTCTCTTAAAGTTCCTTTATATGATACGATATGATGTATAATGAGAAATATTGTAAATAATAATTTATATCAAAGCCTGTCGTAGTCCAGCGGCACAAGCGTGTGACTGTAAGCGACAGCTTGTGGGTTCGATCCCCGCTCGAAGAAATAAAATATTAAATAATTTTATATCTTTGCTCTGGTATAAAGGTGAAGCGCGGCGTTGAGTTCCACAACTCAATACGCAATGCCTTAAATTCAGCAACGCTCAAGCAAGCTTCTTAACACTATGTTCCCAAGTCCTCTCTGCCTACCCTGCTATGTGCGGGATACAGCGTGGAGCTGAGTACAATTAATGTGACAAGTACCTCATACTAATTTTAAAAACGTATAAAAAATTGACTGAAGCGGAATTAGAACCAGCACCGACGCCCGACGTTTCGAACACTTTACAGTAGTCCTTGGTCACGGGTAGACCCCGTCTACCCGTGACCACAGACTACCACGGTAACACTGTAGCCACTAACACTGTAACACTGTACCACGGTAGCACTGTAAAGTGTTTTAAGTGTGGAATAACACTTTAAAAATATTAAAATTGCTATATATTTAGTAATTTCTTGTTTTGAAACGAGGCTGTTGTAAACTAATTGGTAAGCACGATCGTTATGGGTTGGAATAAGAAAAGCGGGAATAAGCTATTATCGTTGTTTTGCTATTGTAGCAAGACGAAATGTGGCTTTAAGTAGATTTAACTTGTATAAAAAATTGGACGCAAGGTTTGCGTTGCCACTATGCGTTTGTTGATATAACATAAAGCTGAATAATAAAGATATATAAAATACTTTTAATATAAATAAATAAGAAAATATAACTATTTTTAGTAATAATTTACATTTAAATCTAACTAAAAAACAGTAAAAAATAAAAATTCAACAATATTTTAATTAAATTAGCTGAAATGTTAAGTTTTCACTGTAAAGATTTTGTCTTCAAATCGATAATGTTAATAGAAAAAGGAAAGTAATTGAGATAAGTTAATAAAATAGCGTAACTCAAGCGGGCGAAACCGCGAACGATCCGCTAGTCTCTAGTATAAAAACATAAGACAAGATGACGTCACAGTTTATCATTAAGCCATCGTGTTTTCTTTCAACATCTACAGATTCTGAGTTTCTCACGTGCCTAATTTGCTCTTTTCCAAGTAAAGAAAATAATGGCGAGGAAAATGAAATGTCTTAAGGAATTATTTATCATACTCACGCCTTAATGTAACGACGCCTTAATGACAAGGACTCGGTGATTAATAAAAATATAATGAATTTCGTGTTTGACTTTCAACGAATGTGAATAAACTGATTTCAGACTTTTATTGTACGCGTGACGACTTTGGGTTCGATTTTCAATCGAGAAAATTATTTTAATGTTTTCGCTCTGGTATTAAAACAACGAGCTGTGTTGAGTTCCGTCACTCAATACGCATTGCCTCGAAAATCGAGTGGAGAGAAGAGATCGAAGTGTCTTAGTACGAGGTTCCTTTTGCTAAATGCTGAATTACGCGTTAAGAAGAAAAAATGAAATCATTCCGCTGAATTCGAGGCATTGCTCGTTGAATGGCGGAAGTCAACACCGCGTTTTCCCTCGTTACTAGAGCGTACATACATACATAGCTTCACGCTGTATCACGCACATGGCAGGGTAGGCAGAGGAAATTGGGAACCTAGTGTTAAGACACTCCGTTCCACTTCCGTCCACTTTCCGCCGAATTTGAGGCATTGCGTGTTGAGTAGCGGAACTCAACGCCGCGCTTTTGGCTTATTATCAGACCGAAGAAATGAAACATTAAATATTTAAATTGTATATTTAAATGTTTAATATTTCATTTCCTCGAGAGGGTATCGAACCCACAACCTGTCGGTTACAGTCACACATTTGTGCCGCTGCGCCACGACAGGCCGCAAAGCTCTACCAAAGTGACGAAATTAAAATATTAAATAAAATCTATAGAAGCGAGGCGAAAAACTAGGAAATAACATACCTGATACGATTAAAAATTAGCCCTGTTGTAATTGAAACCTGTCGTGGTGTAGTGCTACAGGCGTGCGTCTGTAACGACAGGTTGTGGTTACGATCCAAGCAAAATGAAAATATTAAATTATATAATTCAATCAAACTGGTAACCGTCAGGTTTACAGCCACAGGACTGTGTCTCTGCTCCATGACTGGCGTCATCTACTTAAGCTGATCTATGTCTGCATAAAGTAAAGGATTGTATCATTAAATTATCATTTTATGTCTCGCAAAAGTGTTTATTAGCAATAATTGTTAAGTCTTTGTTTAATTGAAGCGCTCATAAAACTTGGCTAGACGCAATCACTTACCAAGTCACGTTATTTAAACCTACACTTGAATACTTCATTCTGAATAAGTATTAATTATAACTTACAAAGGACTTTATTTAATTTTTTTATTCTTTTATATCTCATTAAAATGACATTATAAATTCATTATAATTATGTGGGTACTACTTTTACGCTGCTTTGTGCTCATAACCGGTAAAGTGTGAGTTGAATTCATATAACAAGGGTTACTTTCTAGTTTCAAAGTTGTGGTTAGGTCAAAGACAAATATATTTTTAAAAAAGTTGATAATCTTAAATTTGCGGGCCTTTACACTTATTATCAATAAAATGAACAACAAAGATGTTGTTTTTCTATGAATAAGTGATCCTACAAGAGTTTCGGTATATCATTCCGTTGGGTTGAATGTGCCTATTAAGTATTATTTGTTTGAAATTAATCAAACGAGGAAATCTATAGGCTATACTACATCATGTCAATAATTTCGATGTAACACATTGTAACTAACACTCATAGAAGCGACTATAAATACGATATATTATGTGTGGTTTGATCCCAACCAGAAGAAATAAAATATTTTATATTTTCATTTCTTCGCTCTGCTAACGAGGCAAAGCCTGACGTTGATTTCAACCACTAGGTATGGCTCTAAAATTCAGCCTGTGTAAGAAAGGGAACGATCTTAATTGAAACAGAATATCTAAGCACTAAGTTCCCAGGTTTCCTCCGCCTCTAGTCTAAATGTGGAATGAAGTAAAAAATATCTTGTTAGTTATATACATACATGAAATCCAAATCATTTGTCACCATTACGTTAAGGTTATTTTATGTTTAGAAGATATTTGAGGTCAACACTTAGGAAAACTAAAACGATTATCGAGCTAAGTGAGAACTGCAGGACCCATCTGTGCGTGTCTCCTTCGTAGTTTAGTGATTCTTTACCACTGTACATTTTTACTGTACCTAATATGTAGATAAAAGTTTTGACAAATTAAATTGTATTATAATAAATTAGAAATAAGTTTTCGTTTAAAAAAACGGCCGATGACGAGACAGAACCCCACCGAGGATTCCGTACCAATTTTATTATTGTATTACAATTTATAAAAATTAGAACTTAAATAGATAGACGTACGCATTAGTTTTGCAAAAAAAGTTGATGTGATGTATATTAATTTATTTTGTTTTGCTTTTTCACTTGCTTAGACTGTAAGTTTTCGGTTTTAGCCAAATTTCAAATAAATCGTGAAATACACCATCCTGTACATTTTGATAACGAGGCAATTGTTCTACAAAATGCATCAAAAACGATACACAAGGCTCTTTTTGATTGATATAAGTCTGAAGCTTATATTTTTATTTACTATACTAAGGAACTATGGACCTGTAAATTTATTATTTACTTTAACTTGATATCTCCACGCTACCTTGCAAATAATGTTCTGGAGAGACATACAGATGGACAAATAAATGGAAAACTAAATTATTCATAGGGAATTCGGATTTTTTTTTAAATGGAACACTAAAAAGCGCTTTTAATCTTTTGTCGTATAACAGAATAAGCAAAGAAAAGGTAGTAAGTATTCAGGAATTCCATTTCTCACTATTTATTCAATTTTCAAGACATTAACTGTTTAACAGCGAAACTCAACGCCGCGCTTTGTTCACCAAGAAAATAAAATACTGATAATTAAAATATAACTATTCAATCCATTGGGAAGGGAAGTCGTTACCAGAAGGAACCAGAAGGAAGTCGTTATCATTTATATTCACATATTTCCAAGCAAATTATGACATATACATACATAAGTGACAAATACATAAATTATGCAAAACATTTTTGTAAGCTCACATCGGAGCCTGTCGTCGTTGAAGCCCGGCTCTAAGTCGCTACATAATTCATGCGCGTGTAGCCAAGATGAATCCCTGTTGGATCTTTAAGCGGACGCTTCTAAAGATCCTTATACTAATACCGTTTTAAGTTTTTGTATAAACGTTGCTTTACATGTTTATATTTATTTTGGCTATTCATGAAGAGTTCAGTGCTCTGGGAGTATATACTCGTATAAATATATTTTTAAGTTAATTGATAAGTACAAATCGAAGCCATTACTATATAAATTATTCTTTTAAGTTCAATTTGTTTAAGCGTATTAATTATTTACAGTTGTACAGAGTACCTACATTAAATTGACTGTACAAGCAATACCTCAAGAATTCGGCGGAAGTTGGGTACCGGAAGTGTTTTAATGGGAACAGCGTGTCTTAGCATTAGGTCCCCAAGTTCCTTCTGCCTTCCATAGTACGTGCCAGAACGAGCACATGAAATTAATTACTTTCCACCGAGTGGGAAATGAACCCTGGACTACTGCAACGATATTTAAGTAATAAAAAATAATTATAGAATACTTTTACTATTTTTAAAGTATTATTCCATACTTAGGAAAGACAAATATTAACTATAAAAAGTATAATAATTTGGACGTAGCGGGATTTGAACCCTCACATCTTGGAAATCGTCCGTAAAATTAATAAAATTAGTATACTATAGAATATAATGAAACTTTTCTTACAAGTCTTAGCCAGAAGAAGTAGCAGTTTATCTGAAAGCTAACTCAACTTAAGAGAAAAACTATCAGCGACATTCTATATATTAATTTCCTCACTCTAGCTAATTGCAGTATTGCGTTCCGCCACTCGACCCGCAAAGGAATTTGACGGAATTTAAGAACCGAAGTGTCTTATTGGGAATGGAGTATACTACGTTCCCAAGTTCCGTATACCTACCCTACCGCGTGCAGGATACAGTGTGAAGCTACAAAACTTTTTAAAATATTTAATTAAGATTTCCTTCTTCTTACGCTTTTTTCAACATACAGGTAGAAAAATCACTATCACAATACCCTATTCCCCGACGTCAATCTGAATTTAAAATACTACGTGTTTCAATCAGCGAAATTCAACGCTGCACTATCTCCCTACTTAATAAAGTATATACTACTGTCTAACGTATATATACACCGTTAGGAAACCTAAGAATCCTATTTCGCAAAAAGCAAAAAAAAAATATAGCAATCTTAAAATATGGCATCATTTAAATTCTGTGAAACGACAATCTTACCTTTTAATAGAAAAAAATTATCTCCCCAGTGATATATTACTGCTGCAGTGAAACTTATAATTGGTACTGTACTAAAGAATAATTAGCTGCCTTTGAATTATAGATTTTAAAAAAAAAATCATTTTTATTGTGTTTGTATGAATTTTTATATATACTATTTGAGGCAACCGTGGGCTACTACGCGTCCTTGCCAATGAACATGGAGGGTGCTGGATTAATTCCTAGTCGAGGAAATTCTATGTTTTCATTTGTTTATATAACAAATTACTAATCGCGCAATTGCTCATATTACGGCAATGGGTTAGATGATTAATTATAAAGGCTGTCGTGACGAAGAACCACAATCATGCGACTGTAAGCACAGAGGGTTTTGGGTTTGATCCCCACTCGAGGAAATGTTTTGCTAAATAAAAACAACATGTCTTCGCTTCGGTAACAAGACGAAGGTGAATTGAGTTCTGCCATTTGAGCACAATTGCAATTCGATGGGAAATTGAAGTGTGTTAATAGGAACGATGCGTCTAAACACTTGATTCTCAAGTTCCTCCTAACTCCCCTGCTATGTCAGCATATGTATTGAAAAATAAATCCGATAAATGGACAAGATCATCATGATGCAATATGCACGTGATTGTCAGCGCGACCAACAGTTATATATATATATATATATATATATATATATATATATATATATATATATATATATATATATATATATATATATATATATATATATATATATATGTATATATATATATATATATATATATATATATATATATATATATATATATATATTTTTATTGAATTATTATATTGAAAAGGCCTGTCGTCTTGGCTATCTTCTTGTGGACTCTGAAAGGGCACGCGTGCGTCTGTAAGTATTCTGCTACTCGTCACGCAGTGCCTGCAGAATTTGGTGGAAAATGGAGAACGGCAGTGCTTAATCGGAACCTTATATCTGAACACTAGATTTCCAGGTTCCTAAGTTCCTTTTGTCTACTCAGCTATGTGCGGGATACAGCGTGAAACTGATTTTTATTACCATATAATATATACCATTGAAACTTTTGTACAAGTCTTAATAAAAATAAGCAGTTTATCTGAAAGGTAACTCAGCTTCAGGGAGACGCTATCAGCGGCGAGGGACTCGGAGCTTTTCTCTAACATAATTTTCAATGTCCTAAGTGTACTGAACTATATTTATAGTAAGTCATAATAGCAATTGTGAAAAAGATTTTAAGTTTATTTTTTTTTCTGTTATCGACTTTCCGGCAAATTTATGCCATTGTTTGTTGAGTGGCGAAACTCAACGCTGCACTTTGCCTTGTGACCAGAGCGAAGTGGAAATATTTAATATTATATTTTTCGATTAGGGATTAAGCCCACAACCTGTTCCGTTAAGTTAGATCTATCTTTTTTAATTTTTCAATTTATTTCCAAATTATTAAAAAGTTTTTTTTTCACGTTTCTTTCTTATCTGTTCACGCTTTTTTCATCATACAGGCTAAATCATATTCTCTTCTTTTAGTCCGAATTCAAAACGTTAATTATTGCGATTGGCGCCGCACTTACTCTTACGTTAAAAATAAGAGAACATATTAAAAAAAACATATCGCTGAATAAAGTATATACTAATTAGCTTCACGTCGTATCCCACACGTGGCAGCGAAGGTTAGTTTTTAGGAACTCCATTCCGTTTTCCATTTTCCGCCGTCTTGTAGAAAATAAAATCTACATAATGTCATCTTTTATACATAGAAAAATCTGCATTATTCAGAAGAACAGAATCGAACTTATTCGAGTAAGTAATAAATACGTTTTATGGGAAGTTTATGTAAAAAAACAGCAATAAAACCGTTTCCCTTCAAATGAAGACATCGGTCGGGGATCGAAGCTATGCTATCGGCAGTATAGTCTGAATAAATTATCATCTTGCATCGTCAATATTAATCTTATTTAGAATATATATTTAAAATAAAGCATTTATTTAAATATATATTGTTATATTCAAGTTCGGCAGCGTATTCTCAACCCTATGGCTGTTGGAGATGGCTATGGGTAGTAAGGAAGTAAAATATATAAATATTATTTAGAAAAAACAACCCTCATGCGATCGATCTCTTGTCTATATCAGACATATAGACTCTTAACTTGTCCGTCTGTCAAGATTATTTGTGTCGAGAACAAGGATGAGGTAATAAAATATGAATTTATATTACACTAGCTGTTACCCGCAACTTCGTTCGCGTTCACTATTTTGGTCATAGTGACTTACACATAAAAGGATAGGTATATGCTGTCGCGGACTTTTATTGAAAACTATTTAAGATAAATAATCCTACAGTAATCTACCTATAATTATCTTTGTGTAACTCCAACGATAAAAAAAGTATTTTTTAAAATCGGTGTTCCCATCTTCGAGTAATCTGAGAAACATACTTAATACGTATGTTCCTCAGATAACTCGGACCTTCTCCTTTTTTGAACTCCGTTAATAAAATGAGATGATAGTCAGATACAGATCTTCTAATTGCGTTACTATACGAAAAAACCGCATCTGTGCCCTTCAAACTTGAGGGTCGCCCTCGATTTCTCCAGGATCCCATCATCAGATCCTGGTCTCCTTACCATGGGACCAATTGTGAAATATACCCTTTCGAACAAAAAAAGAATTTTGAAAATCGGTCCACCCATCTTCGAATAATCGGGGAACATACAAAAGAACCTCCTTTTTTATATCGGTTAAAAATCCCTATAAATTTTAACTTATTATGTTATTCTGATATCTAAGCTATATTACTGCAAAGTTTCATGAAAATCCGTTCAGTAGTTTTTGCGTGAAAGAGTAACAAACATACAAACTTTCGGATTTATAATATTAATAGGATATTTAAGTAATATATGAATTTGTATGTATTACATGTTTAGGTTCAGGCCTGTCGTAGCGCACGGAATGTCTTTACACTAGGTTCCCAAGTTCCCTCTGCCTACCTTGCCATGTGCGGGATATCGCGTGAAGCTAAGTAGTAAGTAAAGTATATTTAAGTATAAAG
Organism: Eueides tales michaeli; assembly: GCA_018249855.1. Classification (NCBI taxonomy): domain Eukaryota; kingdom Metazoa; phylum Arthropoda; class Insecta; order Lepidoptera; family Nymphalidae; genus Eueides; species Eueides tales. The sequence goes on from DWMZ01001099.1 coordinate 9,889, forward strand.
TCTTTTGAAGCATAAAGAAAATAAGTTTCTAAGTAAACACAATCAAAAGATGAGAGATTATGAAAGAGAAATTATGTATAGTTTTTGCAACAGGACGAAATTAATATTTATAGATGCAACGAAAACAATAGAATAGAGATATATTATAAAAAAATAAATAAAAATTTCTGCTTGTTGTTCTCTTATTAAAAGTACGTGCATATGCCGGCAAACTTAACATAAACTTATATGATTGAGTTTCCCTTGAGAGTTTTCCTTATTTCAAAAGATTATCTTAAAGAACGAAATACTAATTTTATTACAACTGGGGCACGTAATTAAATAATCAATTTACACTTACTCACTAAGCTTTACGCTGTATCCTGCACATGGCATCCTGCCGGCATCAGGCTTTCTGCCGAATTTGAGACTTTGCGTTGGGTGTAGGAACTGAACGTCTGAACGAGCTTTACATTGTTACCAGAGTGAAGAAATGAGAATATTAAATATTTAAATTGACTATATTAAATATTCCATGTTTTCGATTGAGGATCGAAGCCTGTATCCCGCACATGGCAGGGTAGGCAGAGAGAACTTGGTAACTTTGAGGCATTGAGTGTTGAGTGGTAGAACTATACGCTGAAACATGAAAACATTAAATATTTAAATTGAAAATATTAAATATTTTATTTAATAGTAGACACTACCTTCCTCACTTTCTGCCTTTAGGGCCATTGCGAGTTGAAAAGCGGAACTTAACTCTATGCTCTACTTCATTACAATAACAAGGAAATAAAAATATTAAATAGTAGGAAACTATTATAACTCTACTAATGAATGTACTTCGTTATCTCGGCTTCGATATCTGTAAGAAAACTATTTTCTTTGGATCGAACTAAAGGGGTTTCTACTCGTAAATTGTTATTCCTTTACTCTGTTGAAAGTAACATGTGGCGTATTAATTAATTGAACCTTCTAGTTTTTATCATTTCGTTTTCGTTTTCTTTATTGACTAGAGAAATTATTTTTAGGGTTCCTAAATTTTCCGCGTAGTCAAAACCTATAAGGTAAATTTGAGGCCGTTACGAAATTGGATACGAAATGCGAACTTACAATATAAATAATGGAAAATATGAGAAACGTTAAAATGTGCAAATTACTGTATACCGAAAAAAAATTAGGATCTATAATTCTAAAATTTTGATGGAACACTCGGGTGGAATATATAAAAAATCGGTCAAGTGCGACTTCTATGGATGAATTTTTATATATGTTACTAAATACGTATTTTTCATCAATAAAATTTTAATTTGAATCTAACGTATTTAACCATTGTTAACTGCGAATTCCATTTTAACTCTGGAAATAAATATTATAGATAGTTTGACCGATGTATTTATTCAAAAACTTTTGTTTAAATTATACTCGTAAATGTAATAAATGTAAGTCAAAGAGAAACCAGTGACCTGTTCACATACCTGTACTGTATCCGCAACAATAAAATTCATTTTGAGAACAAATAGATTAAATTTAACTTTGTGGTTTAAACTCATGGCAGCGTGTCAGCCACGAGTTTAAACCACAAAGTTAAATTTAATCTATATGTGCCAGCCAAGTTAAATTTTACATTTTACACATAAACCATTTAGTATACATACATTTTTTTTCACATTCATTAATACCCTCTAGCTTGTAAAAAAATAAATTTTAATTACTCTATGACTACATTCGCGACTGACTGACTCAATTATCAAAAAACTAACAATCTTCTAGATTGGATATCAAAGTAGTAAGAAAACTGAAAATTACTGACAATTGGGGTAGTTACTACAAATTATTGATAATGCACCCGGTTTTCTGGACCATGGAGAAAGAATCAGCTGAACAATATATATATATATATATATATATATATATATATATATATATATATATATATATATATATATATATATATATATATATATATTTAATCCAAACACCCAATCCATTATATCAATCTGAATATCCAGCGCAAAATTCTATATTTCTATGTTGTAAGTACAATAAATTTCAATTATAAATTATCATATACATTGTACGTAAAAAAAATAAAAGTATAATTTTGAGCGTAAATTATGTAATAAACACAGAAATTGACCATTTCTAACTGCGAATTCCACTTTAACTCTAAATAATACAGATAGTTTGACTGATATAGATCTCGATTATTTAATTAATTTGATCAAAATTCATCGTATTATCCAATATTGAACTTGGCACTTATTTCACAGTTCTGTTCTTGATGGGATATAGATGCTATTGTCCTTTATATATGAGTCTGTCTGTCTAGTCTAACATGCGCGGGATACAGAGGGAAGCTTAAATAAAATAAATGTTTTCATTATGACCCAGTTAAGTAAAGAAAATTTAAAGTTTTTTGGTTTTTAAATAATAAATCACTATGCATTGACAATCGATTTCTGTGTTCAGTTGTTGTTTTCTCAGATTCAGTAGCTATGTACTCTAAAATTAATTTAACGTAAATAGAGTTAAGTCATTATTCATTTTCGCTACAAGCAAGTGAAGGACATGGCGCAGTGGGAGAACTTTTAACCTTAAATACTAAATAAATGTGGTACTTTTTATTATCATTTAGAGGAATGAACAAATTGTGGCCACCATTGTGACCTAACAAATAATGTCTCGATTTCAGGCAAGTGTAATGTTTGAATTAAATTAAACATAATCGTTACCTCGAGCAGGAATAGATCCTATAACCATCGAGCTTATAATTACTCTTTAGCTTCTGTACCTGTGATATCACAATTAAAGCAGAAGATTCATCGCAAGAGGCTTATAAGGACAAGGCCTATATTAATTAGTGTGAAACTCGACATTTGCCATATTTCCAACAGGAAATCCTCGTAATAAGAAAATGTTAGTTTATTTTTGTCGTTAAATAATGTTATGAAATCATACTTTGTGTAAGTAATATGAAGTTACTGGGCCAAATTTATAATATATATAAAAAGTTTTTTTTTTAAATCCTTAATTTTTATTACCTTTACCCACTGTATCCCATACATAAGGTAGGTAGAGGTAACCTGGGAACCTAGTGTTAAAACACACATTTTTCCATTAAGACACTTGGCAGGGTAAGGTTCCCCCCTGCCATATACTGAATAGAGCGTAAAGCTAAAATAAAAATGCCTATTGAAATATCAATAGTTGTACTTAAATTAAATAAATAAGAAATTTGTCGTTTGATCTTGAAATTACTGTAAGGGAGAATTTCTCGTGTTTTCAATATATTTGTAAAGCTCAAGAAAGTTTGATCAAAGTGACTGTAAATATGAAAGTATGAATGTAACAGATTTTTTTAATAAATTAAAGTAAAATTTTAAATGTAATGAAATTCAGTCTTAATTGATATTATAATTGAATCTTGAATACTTTAGAAAACGTATGAAAAAAATAACGTGGCGGAATTTGAAATCATGTCTCTTTGTGTGTCTTTCCGTCCAAGCGCTCTAGTCAAGACGTCATACGTTCTCAGCAAGCTACGTCTAATTTTGTATGCTTCTATCATATTGTTAACATCTCCTCTGTAGTGGGTTCTAACAAATGTTTGCTACCCAAAAATAATTCCTTTCAATTATTGTTCGGAAGGAGAGAATGCTATTTATTTTATTTTTAATGTGTAAATACACTTTAAGGAAAGAATTTTTTTTATTTAGGAGATGTATAAAAAATTGAACATAAAGAGATATAACCCGCGCCTCCATTTACGTGCCCAAGCGCTCTAGTTACTAACCCATAAATTCTCATCTAGCGTCCAAATTTTTTATATGCTTGTTACGATTTATATGTTACCCTACGTTAAAATTTTTATACGTTTTTAAAATAAATATTTTACTTTCCTAAGTGTGGATTAACACTTTTAAACTAGTAAAAATTATTCTTGGATTTTTTTAAAATTGTCTCAAATGGAAATAGGTTATCCATTTGATCGTACTATTTTAACTCGACGTCACTGAGTCCATTTAGACGACACATTTTATTTTGCTGTAGGTCCGCGGAGGTCTTTCGTGGCACCGGGGAACAAGCGTGCGACTGTAAACGCTACAGGTCGTCGGCTTGATCCCACCCGAGAAAATAAAATATTTAGTTTTTACCAATTAAATATTTAATATTTTTATTTTCTTCGCTCTAAGATCAAGCGCGAAGTTGAGTTCCGCCACTCAACACGCAATGCCTCAAATTCTGCAAAAAATCGGGAACGAAATAGTGTGTTAACACTAGGTTATTCATGTTTTTGTAAGTATTTCGTAAAAAGGGGCCAATTTTTGCTGAATACCTACATTAGATAGAAGGACTGCCAATTACTGTCATTTTTTAAAGTTTGTGTTCCCACACAGTCAGACACAGTCTGATAAGACCAGGAGTGTGTTAATATAGATCATCTTAATTTTACGTAGTTGTTATATTGTCACCGAACAATAGCTTTTAGAATAATATTCATATATTATTCATATAATTTCTATGATATCATATTATAGAAAATGTATGAATTATATTAGCATTTTTTTAAAGCTGTAATGAATTTAATGATAGAAAAAATAAAAATTTTAATATATTACTATATAATTTTTTTTACTAGCATTGATGTCACAGTGAGAATGAAGAAGAACGTGCCCATGTGGTTTGAGCACGTCTAGCGAATTAGTGAAGAGAAGAGAGTGGTAAGAGAGGGAGGAGAAGACCTCAGTTGAAGAACAGCGTTCGGCGCTCCATTCTATAGGTATATAGCGAGAAGCTCAGTAAGTAAGTATTTTTTTAGCTTTACGCTTTATTCCGTACATGGCAGGGTAGGCTGAGAGAACTTAGTGTTACGTATGCTTTGCGTCTTGCGTAGCGGAACTCAATTTTCAATTTGCGCTTTGTCTCGTTACTAGAAAGTGGATATGTAATCATTAAGTATTTAAATTTAATATATTATATATATCATTTTCTCAAATGGGGATCGAACTCACGACCTGCCGCGTTTACAGTCACACTGTTGTGCCTCTGTGCCACGACAGTCAAAATTATCGAATGAACTTTTATTTGCTTAGTTGAATTTGAGAATGTACTTGAACTTTTATTTGAATCTCTGTTACATATAATGTCTATAGAAGGACGCAATTCTGTTATCTGAAAAGCAATAAATTCATGACCTGCTTCGTTTGTAATTTTTAAACGAATTTTAAATTATTATTATTATAATTTTTAATTGTTGTAAAGTTTATAAATTTGATATTTCGTTGAGAATTATTTACACATTTCTAAAATATTGTAATTTCCTCGATTTGATACATAAATGACTCCGTTAAGCTCTGTCTTGTAACAAAATCGGCAAATAATCCGCTATTCAATACGCCATGTCATAGAAATTGAAGAACGGAAGTGTCTTAACACTATGTTCCCAGTACGCCTCTGTTTTTTTTTATTTCTTCTATGTATAGGATACTGTGTGGCCTTTCTCCCGAGTCACGATTGAATCCAAATCCCATAAACATCATTTACAATACGACGCTGTAGCACTGTACGCAATGACGGCCTGAGTATACGCCATGACGGCTTAAGTATATGTATTAAATTCTCCTTTTCAAAGAGTAATTATATCCAAACAATGTGGAAAAGCGTTCACAAAAAATAAATATTCGAAAATTCCATATTAATCATTGTATTACTGTTTTATATTTACTTATACTGACGTAAAGGCTGTCGTGGAACATCTTTGTGTTAAATGCGATGATTTTTTTACCAACACAGATAGCAGGGTAGTTTGAGCCAACCAAGTGTTAAGACACTCCGTTTCCATTAAAACTCTTCCGTTTTTTGTAATTCTAAATAATTAGGAAATATGATATTTAAAGTCCACAAATTAGCTTATTTAAGCTGTTCTTGTAGTATTTACATGGAACTTATTTCTAATTACACTAGCGTCTATTTTCTCTTCAATTAAACGCTTGACCTACTCGCCCTACATTCACTTTGTCCATGATTATGATTTTATGACATTAGTGTTTTAAAACTTTAGGTAATACTCCAACACTCCGTTGCAGATTTTGCACCGGATTTGAGGAATTGCTTAGTAGCGGAACTCAACGCAGCACTCTACCTCATTACCAGAACGAGGATAGGCAAATATAAACAAACATAAACACTAATATTTATTTTAAAAACAAAAAAAAAATATGAACGTAGTGGGATTTGAACCCGCGCCTCTTGAAAACCGTCCAAACACTCTAAACAACTAAGTCATACATTCTTATCAAGCTTCGTCCAAATTCATATACGCTTGTTACTAGTTATTTATGATGTTAATATCTTTGTAGGGATTTTTTACTTTCCGCTGACCAAAGACAATTCTTTATTATTAATTATAGTTTGTCAAGAGAAAATGTAATTTATTTAATATTTTTGCTATTTTTAAAGTGTTTTTCCACACTTAGGAAAGAAAAATATTAATTAAAAAAAAAAATCTTATAATCCTATAATTCCTATGTATGGAGTAACACTTTAAAAATAGTAAAAATACTAAATATTTCATTTTCTCTGCCCCTGAACCACGACTGGCCCCAATAAATTCATATAATAAATAATAATTTCTAAAATCCAATACGTTTTCAGGACGGATATCAAAGCCGTGTTTCAGTTGGAAAACTAAAATTAATTTGTTAGGTCCCGTTTTACGTGTTCAAGCAATCGTATAAAACATTAAGATATCGCGACCGCGGGGTTAGGGTGCCGTTAATCAAAATGAGACAGGACGGGCATCGATCGAAATATTGTACGTAGAGTTTATTTATGTTTTGTTGTATTATACATTTAATTTTCGTAAAATGTTTAATTTAGGCTTTTTGAGGCCTATGTATAAACGACAGGTTGCGGGTTCGCCTACTAGAAGAAGAGAAATATTTAATTCAATTTTCAAATTAAATATTTAAAGTTTCTATTTCTTCGCTTCTGGTCAAGGCAAAGGGCAGCGTTGAGTTCCGTCACTTAACACACAGTGCCTCAAACTTGGCGGAAATCGGGAAAACGAACAGAGTGTTTTGACACTAGGTTATAGGTATTTTCAAGTCGGTTATACCGCATGCAGTAGAGTAGGCAGAAGGAATTAAGTGTTAAGACACTCCGTTGCCCACGCCTAGCGTAATTTACCATGGTGTATTAAGCAGCGAAACTCTACTTTGTCTTATTACCAGAGTGAGGAAATGCAATCAATATTTTTTTTGCATAACGTTGTATCCCTCATTAGCATACTAGGCAGAGGGACCTGCGAACCTAGACATAAGACACTCCTTATCCATTAACTTTTATGTTTACTGGCGTGTTGAGAAGCGGAACTCAACACCGCGTTTTGATTCGTCACCGTCACCAGAGGGTAGTAATAAAAAAAATGTTATATATTTCTTTTCTTCTAGTCGAACCTACAAGCTGGTGGTATAGGACGGAAATTGGGAAATAGAGTTAATAAATAATAGGTCCATTCTGCCTACCCTGCTGTTCGGAAAAAGGATGAAACTACTCATACAATTAATATTTTAAATGAAAGAAACTCAAATTTACCACATGGTAAGCAATTTTTGTCTATCTGGTGCAGCGACACAAGCGTGTGACTGTAAACGCGAGAAGCTGTGGGTTCGTTCCCCACCTGAGGAAATTAAATATTGAATATTTTCGAAGTAAAAATTTGATGTTTTCATTTCTTCGCTAATAAAAATGTTAAGTGCTTTAAGCTTCGCCATTCAATTTCACTGGAAAGTGAGGAACAGAACGAAGTGTCTTAACAATAGGATCCTAAGTTTCCTCTGCTTACCTTGCTATATGTGGGATGAAACGTGAACCTGAAA
>DWMZ01001100.1:0-17744 GCA_018249855.1 Eueides tales michaeli
TATATATATATATATATATATATATATATATATATATATATATATATATATATATATATATATATATATATATATATATATATATATATATATATATATATATATATATATATATATTTTGTTCAGAACGAGTTGGTCAGAGGGCTTGGATGGTATTCAAGAAGCGCGAGTTCATCTTGCTTCGTTCAATTTTTTATACGTTTTTTAATTAAATATTTTTCTTTCCTAAGTGTGGAATAACACTTTAAAAATAGTAAAAATATTTAATAAATAGCATGAGAGAATGCTTGTCAAATGATAATTCTAAACAAATTGTCTTTGGGTAGCGGAAATTTGTAAAAATCTCCCTACAGATATGCTGAGAACATAAATAAGTTGTAATAAGCGTATAAGAATTTCGACGGAGCTTGGTGAGAACGAATGGCTTAGTTGGTCAGAGCGCTTGGATGGTTTCCAAGAGGTGTGGGTTCAAATGTTGCTTCGTTAAAATTTTTATACGTTATTAAATTTAGTATTTTTTCTTCCTAATTTTGGAATAACACTTAAAAAGTAGTAAAAATATTAAATAAATAGCATTCTCTCTTGCCAAATGATAATTCTAAAGAATTCTTCATCTCTTACAGGGATGCTAACAAAATAAATGAGTTGTATTAAGCTTATAAGAATTTCGACAGATTTTGGTGAGGACGAATGGTTTAGTTGGTCAGAGCGCTTGGACGATTTCCAAAAGGCGCGGGTTCAAATCCTGCTTAGTTAGTATTTTTATTTCCTAAGTGTTGAATAACACTTTAAAAATAGTAAAAAATTATGATGGTTTCAAAAAAATTCTAACTAATAAATTTCTGCTTCATCAACCAAGCCTCTTAAGGATTCGTTTATACTATACGTACGGATAATGAAATATCTTGTTTTTGCTTCACGCTGTATTACATAATGCAAGATAGACACAGGGAACCTAATGGTAATTTACTCCTTTGCCGTTGGGAAACATCTATTTTCCATTGCTTTGCTCGTTTCCAGAGCGAGGAAATGGAAATATAAAAAAATATTACATCAAGTTATCCCCACGTAATAATACTAAAACATTTAATAAAATGAATATTTGTCACACATAATTCACACAAGGCAGTTTCTTTTTGAAACATTAAAAAAAATATGTTAAAAGATGCCCATCTCTCAAGTGCTTAAATTAAAAAAAATTATACTCGCCATTTCCGGAAGGAAACTTTAAAGCCGCGCCACAAGATTGTGACAGCGTAATCGATTCTGTCGCGCGCTCAGCGATGAATCACCGATGTGTTCAAAGATTTAGTTCTTTGTGAGTCTGCTCAAGCGTTTTCAACTAACAATTCCTCTCCTTTATTACACTACTTTTATATTAAAAAAGATCATTTCTTACAATAGAGACCAAATTGCAGTGAACATTAAAGATTGAAATACACGATCTGAGGCACTGTATTGAGATTAAATTATACGTTTTTAAATTTAATTGAATATTTATCTAAAATATATAAATTCAAGATAACAATTCCAAACTAAGATATTATCTTAAAGGCTTTTAGGCTTTAAAATTGCTAGTTTTAATTTTTTTTCACGAACTCTAACGTCTGCAAAAATATTTTTATTTAAAACGATTTTAAATCAACAATATACCTAATAACAATTAATACCAGCCGTTTCTGTTACTGTTTACAAATCAAGCCAATTTTGTTTAGCAGAACTCAATGCATCCCTTTGCAAGTGAAGGAATGGAAATATTAAACATTTCATTTTCACGAGCTTTACCTGTCACGCTTACAGTCACACGCTTTTGCTCCTGTGCCGCGATTGGTCTTGTAAAGGCAAAAAGATTTTAAAATAACACAGAAAATAGTATAAGATTGGGATATAATAGTCTTATAAAATTCTATGTTGTTATTTATTTCTTTGCGTTCTTTCCTTAGTACTTTATGTAATTTGAATCTTCAAACGTTTTACGGCACGACGGCATCAGCGAAAAAATGTCTTATATTGAAATTTGTAACTATAAGATTTGAGCTAGTTTTTACATGCGGCTCCACCTGTACCTTGTCTCTTGTCTCTCTGTAACTTCGGCCGCACTTACATTGGATTACAATATCACTTGTCTTAATTTATTTTAAGTTATATTCCACACTCAAATAAGAAAAACATATTTTTAGACCTAGTCGGTCAGTTTTTTTGACAATCGGCAGTTATGCGTTCTCGTCAAGCTACTTTGAAATTCTTATACTTGCAAGATTATCGCGATCAAACAAACTAACTTGGAGCTTTATATTAAATTATTAGACTTATCATCAAATAATTACGTTTTAATTTTAATTACTACCTTACTTAACTAAGAAAATAATTTCTGTTGTATATTAACGATATTGTCATATTCAGTTTCTGAATTCCATACCTCAAGAGTAAAAAAAGGAACTCTTATACGATCACTTTGTGCTCTGTCCATCTGCTTGTCAAGAACTGTTCCTTCACGTAAAAGCTAAAATTTATATAAACAGTATAGGTCTACGGTCCCTCAGACCACAGAGATAACAGAGCTTCAAAATCTGCACACACAACAGTGTACGGAACCTTCGCGGGGGAACCCGTACTTTACTGGTTTTATTTTAATATATTTTAATGAATTTCATAAAACACTAAAATAATATTTTTTTATGCCAACATCAACATATTAATTTAATAGGCTATAAAAATAAATCCGAAGGAAATGTCGCTTAAGATTGTCGAATTTCGGGAGGATTGGAACAACATACGAGTATCCTCACAATACTCGTAAAAATTTACCGGTAGTCGTGAATGATAGTTGAATCCTTTATTGATTTGTCCAAAAGTGTTCATTTGAAAATTCATTACGTCGTCTTTTTTAGTTCTTGCTTACTTATTAATAAATTTATCTTTCTTAACATAAAATAAACATATTTGCATTACTTATGTTGTCCTAATTCATTTAAATTACATATAGCTTCACGCTGTATCTCGCACATAGCAAAGGCGGAGGTAACTTGGAAACTTAGTTTCAAGACCCTCTGTTGCTATTTACAAAAATGTATAAATGTGAGGAATGGAAGTCCATTTACTTTCTGCCAATGCCGTCAAAAGAGACAGTCCTTACTGAGTGGTGAAACTCGACACCTCGTTTCACCTTGTTACTAGAGCATTGAAGGAGATCGAGAGAAGATCAAACCCACAAGCTGTCACATTTACAGTCTTATGCTCTTGCCCTTACTTTTACTTTAATAGAAGGCTTTAAAATGAAAATGAATACAAAACCAAACCTATAAATTATCACCACAAAGAAGGAAGAATATAAATTATTCTAAAAGACTATGTAATGACTGATACCTCAAATTATAATCTAATTAATTTAAATTTAAATTGGTAAAAGAAATGTCTTTTTTAAATGTTTTATATTTTTGTTTCTTGTATAGAACACTTTGCATTTATGCTAGGGAATTTGTGGCTCGGTTGCACAAGGGTGTAATCACATTTGCGGCAATGAAATATTTCATCTATTCAATTGATCGCTGGAAAGTTGAGTTCCTTCTCTTCACGCACTGTTCCCGAAAGTGTTCCCTCTGGCTACTTGGGATACTTTTGCGATAAAATATTTCAAATTAAAACGAAACCTCTTATCAAAAAAGTAACTACCTCATTATGGCAAAGTACTTGTAGCTCCTAACTGCTGTTCCTGCTAGCTAACAATCGCTCAAATCTGTTCATTCATTTATGAGCTACGGTGCCTCAGAAAGACAAACATGTCATACTAATATATAATTACTCAACTTCACGCTGTATCCCAAACATGGCAGGGTAGGCAGAGGGAACTTGGGAACCTTGTGTTAAGTCATTCCATTCCACTTTCGTTCCACACTTACAGTCGAATTTGTGGCGGAAGTCACCGGCGCTTTTTGCCTTGTTTACAAGAGCGCAGAAATGAAAATATTTAATATTTAAATAGAAAATATTTAATATTCTCGAGTAGGGATCGAACCCACAACCGACAGTTACAGTCACATGCTTGTGCCGCTGCGCCACGACAGGCCTTCTAATATATAATACTACTTTTGTATGCGTAGGTTAAAAAAATATTTTTAAATTTTGGACAAATATAAATTGGAATATTTCCAATTATGAAAAATTAACTTCTTACAATATTGTTGTATAGCAGCTGTCCACGCGGACGCATCGCTTACTCAAGTAGGAGAGAGAAAGATGTCGAACGCTGCCGAACGCGGAGGCCGTTGGTGCCTCTTGTCGCTCGTTCCGGGCTCTCGCGTGCACTTCAAGTCTTAAATGGAACGCCTCAGAGCGAGGTAACGCCGCATACGCCATGTATTTTGATGCGTGCAGCCGGATCCATTGAATTATAAGACGTTTTCACGTCAAAAAAAGGTCCGACAGTTTATGTCTTTAGAGTAAAGGACAATCCAGAGTAAATATTTTTACATTTTACAAATTACAAAAAAGGAAAGGTTATTTTTACTATTTTTAAAGTGTTATTCCACAAATAAGAAAGAAAAATACTAAATTTAAAAACGTATAAAAATTTAAATGAAGCAGGATTTAAACCCGCGCCTTTTGGAAAATATCAACGCGCTCTGGTCAACTAAGCCATTCGTTCTCACCAAGCTTCGTCGAAATTATTATATCCTTGTTACAACTTATTTATCGTTTAAATTTTTATACGTTTTTGAGTTTCTAACACTGAACAATCGGAAATATGTCGCTCTATAATATTTTATACTAAGTTCCAAGTCAAGGGAATACGAGAGTAAGTATATATTTGTTACTATATACTTGTACAGTATTCCTTAGAGATAGCATGGAACGTGACACCGGGCATGCTATTATATATAGCTTTTCTATGAATTCAAAATAACTTAGTAGCATATGATTTAAAAAAACACATTTCTAGTATTACGGACATTTTGATCGAGCGTGTTACTTCTTTATTGTAATATAATTAAGGAAAAATTAGATGCCTTTCGTGACACGGGGGCATAAGCGTAAGTTAGAGTAAGCGTTAAGAAACAAAACAAACACGCAATGCCTCAAATTCAGGGCAAAGCAGGAAACGGAATGAAGTGTTTTCGGAAACACGTGATTTGCAAGTCACCTCTGCCAACGATACTATTTGCTAGACAGAGTGTGAAGCTCAAATAAAGATATAATTAAGGCATTTAAAAGATGTAAGTCTAAAAACTATTAAATGTATTTTCGTAGTACCAAACCATATTATTTTCACGATCACGCTGTATTCCGAACATGGCAGGATAGGCAGATGAAATTAGGAAACCTAGTGTTGAGACACTCTATTCCCATTAAGACTCTTCCGATTCCGAAATTCAGCCGAATGAGGCATTGCATGATGATAGGCGGAACTCAACACTGCGCTTTGCCTTGCCTGTTTATCGGAGCGAAGAAATGAAAATATTAAATATTTCATTTTCTCAAATGGTGATCGAACCCACAAGCTGTCATATTTACATACGCATATTCTTTTTTTGAAGCCTAAAATATGATTCAGAAAAACAACCAACCAAGGCGATTTTGGTCGATAATTTAAAAAAAAATTGGTTTCCTTATTTCTGTGTGAAAATATACTTAATAAGCGTTCAGTATTGACCATTACAACTTTGGTGCAGAAATAAAAAGTTCGTAGATTTTGATACGCTCTAAAATTATGTTATGGTCATTATGTAATTTAATATTTGAATAATGCTACTTAACGCGCAATACCTCAAAATTCGGCGGAAAATGAGAAATAGAACGGAGAGTATTAACACTAAGTTCCCAAATTCCCAAGTGTGCATGCATGTGCGCAATGCGGTGTGAAGGTAAATAAAATATTTAACGTTAATAAGTAAATACAAAGTTATACTTCCTACATATTAAAAGCTATTTAAAAATACAACTTTTTAAAAATCGTATATTGTTCATATTTCCAAGGGCTAGTATGTTTTGATTACTCATTTACTTTAATGATTTCTTAGTTTTGGCAACACAAAACTCTCCATATAGACAAGAGTATATTTATTATTCACGAAAGTAATAACATTTACTAACGTACAAAACCAGAACGTACTTGAAAGACGGGGGGAGACTGTAGCATAAAGCTGAGTGAGTGAGTGAGTGGTATTCAAAAACGTTTACGCACGCTAATTGTATAGAGAATAAAGATATAATAAAACTGTCGATTATTTTATTATTAAAAAAAACAATTGTGAATTAAAAGAGACTGCATTCACATTTGGCCACATTCTCATCATCACAAGTTTTACAATAATACGTTTACAATCACTCTCTTATGTAAATTAGATAGAATCACATGATTGGACTGACATAATTTCTGTTGTCACTAACAATTGATATTTATTTCAAGAATATTATTTCAAGATATTATAAAAAAAAAACAAAAGACATTATAATAATTTACTGCAATGCCATATTTAACTATATTTCCAGGTGGTAAGAATTTATTTTCCTTTTTCCGCCCCTATTTTGAGGCATTGCGTATTGTGTAGCGGAGCTTAACGCAGTGCTCTTCTTAGTTACTGCAGTGAAGAAATAATAAACTCACGTGCCCTTGCGCTACGACAGGTTTTAAAAAGTTTAAAACCCTTACTATAATGAAATACATGTAATAGAGATACCGATCAAGCTAACGAACCCTTGTCTCTAAGGCTGATTTATTCATATATTTAAATATAGTTTACATTTCCATAATACTCAACACCGAAGCGCGTTAACGCAAGCTTTCAGCATGCATTTTGTATTTACATAAGTGACATACAAATATTTACGATATTCTTATGGAATTCATTTCATTCATCATGAAATATCAAAAGAAGAACACCCTGCATATATTAAACTTTATAATATTCAGAGTTTGAAAAGATACACTTATTGTAGACAGAGAGAACTTGAATATATAATAGGTAGACAGGGTAAGACATTCCGTTCAATTATTAATTTATTTTAATAAAGCCATGTATTAAAATTTATTTGCAAATAAACATAACTTCTTAGTTCGTTGTCGCTAAATGTTAGTTTGTATCTGAAAAGTGTATATAAATATGAATTCATTAATGTTGTTCAATGGTTTCATGGAAAGATTTTTTTATCTTACGTTTGTTTTTTTGTGCATATTATTAATTCCAAATGTGTCTGGATTTATGTATGAAATCAATTCTCCATTTTCATATTTAAGAGGATCCAAGTTTAAGGAGCTGAATATTAATATTTGCAAAATCGGACGAGTTAGTTTGAATTTGATACTCTGATGAAAGTTTGAGAGAAGATATTCAGAAGTGGCTAAATTACGTTGAATCAGCGATATCAATTCTAGTTTGAAACAATTGAAATCGCAAATGGATAATTTGTGGAATGGTTCAAAGCCAAGGTGGTATTTTTATCTTCATGCTGTATTCTGCATATAGCAGAATAGATAGAAAAAAAAACTAGTGTCCTAACACTAAGCACAGAAGCGGAAGTGTTTTAATGGGAACGGAGTGTCAAACATTCCATTTTCATTAACACAATTCCGCTTCTCACTTGTCGCTGTTTAGCTATCAGTTTTAGTAGAGTGAAAGTTTAAGATAATTGAAGGAAATCTTATTTTTATCTAAGTCGTAGATGGATATCATTCCAGGCACTGTTTCAGACCGGTGCGGTGTCAGCTATATTAATCCTTATCTATTGTATGACCTTGTACGGATGTATGTATGTATGCGCTTAGAATAAAGCGTAAATACAACAAATAAAGTATATTCAAAGTCATCATCGTTTAGTGATGAATGATGAATGATGGAAGTGTTAAATTTAGAGGCCGGTCGTGGCGCAAGGTACAAGCGTGCGTTTGCAAACGTGACAGGATGTTGGTTTCATTAAAAGTTTCTGTGATTAAATGTTTAAGATTGTCATGTTTTTGCTCTGATAGCAATGTAAAACCTGCCTGCCAACTCACAATGCCTCAAATTCGGTGGAACGTTCGTAGGTTCCCTGTGCCTACCCTGACATGTGCGAGTGTAAAGCTAAAAAAAAAACATGATGAATATACCTGGTTAAATTTGCCTGATTCATTAAACAGTTTTAATTTGCTATAATATTATGTTGGTCAAGGGCCAAGTTTATAATACCCGGCAGCTTATTATTCGATAGATAGCGAGATATTGAATTTTTCAACTGCTAGGTAAGGCCAGATAGATTATCAAATGCATCAGAACGCCCTCCGCCAGTCCTGTACATCTCCTGTTTGTGCTGTGCAGATTTTTTGTAAGTGGATTTCTTACCAAATCCATATTTCAATTGTAAAACTTTCCATGAGTGCACTGCACTTAAGCCACTCATATTTCAATTTCAAAAAATTTCCACGTGTAACTTCATATTCAAACGACACGCGATGACGCTACAATATAATTCATACGCGCGATTAACATCGTAGTTCTCACGATCCACACAGAGAAGGATCAGGGAGACAATAACCATTGTACGCAATAAGCCCAAAACGAAGCCAGCTATTGTGGGATCTCCTTTCTTTTTAACATCCTTTTAGACGCACTGACGACGACAGTGAAAACTATACGTCGATCTATAAACATCGTAGATACTAAAATAGGAGACCAGTCAATAGAATATCTAAAACAAGGTTATTGTACTGATTATATTTCTTAATTTTATTTACATATAGTTTTTTATATTTAGCTTGAATTAATTTGGCGACTTAAAAGAATAACTGCACTTTTGAGTAAGCTAAAAATATATATAAATCTGTATAGTTACATAGGTCTAGTCTTAAGTAATATTTAAAAAATATATGAAAAAAAAATTAACTCAACGCCGGACTTTTCCTCGAGCGAAAAACCAAAGTGAGGAAATGAAAATAAAGTATTTTATATAAAATTCATAAAATAGAACCTATAGCCTGCCTAGTTTATACATGCCTTACCCCCGTGCCACGACGTGCCAAAATATTACTAAAATTTAGTAACATATAAAGCTTAAAATCCTAGTTGTAATTGTCTATTCTCTTTAAGGAAACATTAAAAAAACGTTATTTATTCAAAATGCACTCACATCTGGTCGTGAACTTTAATAGTTATAGTTATACATACATAGCGAAAACAAAAATAGTTCTAAAAATAACCTAAAATTAGCAGCTGCTAATTTGGTACAGATTACAGAGTGGCGTGTTCATTGTACGCACGGTTTGGAATGAATTACGCTTGTCAATTTGTGTTAATTGTAGTGGATGTTTTATAAAGACTTTCAATTTTATTAAATGAAAGGGAAAATTAGTTAACTTTTATTGGAAAAGTGGCGCTGTGATAAGTAGCGATGCCGTAAACTGTATACTTGTGTTTACTGTATACTATATTTTAATCGAGCCGCGGACACGACATCTACCTGAGCGTTCTCCCACTACGGGAACGGTTTTTTTAGACGTTATGCAGATGTCTTTGTATTTCGTCTCAATTCAAAATTTGGCGTAAAGTGAGGGACGGAAATGTTTAAATGGGAACATAGTGTCTTAACACTAGGTTCCCAAGTTCTCTCTGTCTCCCCTGCCATGTGAAGCTGATGTACAAAGATATAACATATTAAATTTTTTACACAAAGTTTTAAACTGATATTTTATGTAAAATTGTAATACAAATTAAATATGAAGGAACATTGGAGGATAAAACGACGCTCGTGAATACATTCATACCTTGTTTTGACATTAGTGAAAATATCTATGTGAAAGACAATTCAATAGCACGTGTTATATTTTTAGTATGCAATAAAAATACTTTCCATTTTAAATTGGATTATTTTTAATATTCTTTTATTATGTTATATAGATATGTTTAACGATGTACAAGTAAATATTTACATATTTATATAGAATTAAATAAAATACGATTGTCCTTTAGCAACTGATACAGCGACATTGATGTGGTTACGATCTCTTTAAGCACATAAAAAAACTAACTTTCCAATCAACGTAATCAAAAGTTTTTAGAGCATTTCATACAAAATGCATCGAAAACGATGCATATGCTTCGTTTACCGTGTACTTATTATATTTATATCGGATTAAAGTTTCCATTTTGAAGGAGCTAGTTAGCGCGGCATTTCCTTGCTAATTAAAGACCGACCAACCGCGTTGTTAGACGCGTCTCGGTCTGATATTGGGTTGGTACTCTTTCTTAAGGCATTGTGTGTTGAGTGACTTAATGCCGCGCTTTGCTTCAGTACCAGAGCTAAATTAACGAGAAATACCCGAATGTTGGTTTTTTCAACGGACCGTCTTACGTTATATAAAGTAAAAATGACATTTGTAAGCGAACACACGAATAAAACCAAATATAGTATTAGTGAGGAGATCGTATCGTGTATAATCCTACATAAATGTGCTTATCTTAGATCGAATCTTTCCCTTACATAACTACACGGTCATGTACATTGATCTGTTTACTGTCGAGATTTAAAATAAGATTTTTAGAACATATTTAAATAGTTATATTTAAAATTGGTGACTATGCAAAGACAAAAGGCCATGATTATGATGATGATCAGTCAAGACATTTTTTGTTTACATTGAAAGAAACACAATGTCGTGCTTTGTCTCTTTACCAGAGCGGGGAATTTAAATATTCATTCCTCGAATAGGAAAAGTCCAGTTCGAGGAATGAACTTTTCTAAAAAGAAACAGTACAGATTGTGTGTGTGTTACTTTATGGGTAAAGTAACACATACAATCTATATGACCGATGTTAATCATTGTAACTTACCTTTATTTATATCCGATTAAAATGAAATTTGGATTAAGACTTCTCTGATGACAATGACATACATAACTGGTTTCAATGTTTTGTAGAATATTTACATCTGTAATACGATAATTTATTATTTTGCTTAAAGAGAACGACGCATTAAATTCCGTCATACAACAATATACCTAAAGCTAGCTAACTACTAGAGTTCAATATATCTATTACTTGTATAGTAATTCTGTAGGAAATATTCTGGTTCAGTTAGCTGGACAATTAGGCTTAGAAAAAGAAAACTTGTAAAAGGGATACTTTTAAATCCACTTAACAGCGCAAAGTCAGACTACTATTTTTCTTTTCCCGTCAATTTAAAGTTAGCCACAACTGAATCCAGAAAATCAAAGCAAGTTAAAAGTCAAGTAATTTATTTGCATTAAATTCGCTACTTCTCTCGGTTCCGCAAAAGGGTACATTTTAACGAGTAATAATAAATTATTATTGTTCTTTTCAGGGTTCGGTACCTCAAAAGAAAAAAAATATTTTTTTCTAAAATCACTTAGTTGTTCGTCTACGCGTCTGTAAATACCATTAATACCACGATCACGTAGATGTATCTGATAAGCTGAAATAAATATCAAATATTATGATTTAAGGTCTCTAGATCATAGAAATAAAATCAAGCTTCTTAGTCTACTCAATTAAAATAAACAAGCGCTTATGCATCGATGGACCTGAACTATAGGATATTCTCCTGTAAGTACAAAAGAATTATTAAAAAAACGATGATGATTCCGTAATAAACCGTTTTCGATTATATTTTTATGTGCATTGAGCGTGGTACATACTTCATTGTTAGCGGCAGTTTAAGGTTGGCCGTAGGTGACGCCCGTCGGGGCGCTAGGGTACAAGAGGTCTGTACCTCTTAAGCGACAGATGGTGGGCTTGATCCCGATTCGAAGAATTGAATTATACTATAGTTTCGAATGAAATATATTTTATTTATTTTATATTTTTCTGTCTGGTAACAAGGAAAAGCGTGACGTTGAGTTCCGCCACTCAACATACAATGCCTCACAATTCTATGAAAATAATCTTTTTCAGTTTAGACACTTCTACATTTCGTGTTGGGTAGCGAGACTCAACGCCGCGCTTTGCTTTGTCACCAGAGATTAAATATGAAATATGTCATTACTTCTAGTGGGGATTGATACGTCGTGTTTTTAGTTGCAGTTTGTGCCTCTAGGCCACTAGAAGCCTCTCGAACTCTTAATATGTCGCGTGTACAGTCGTACGCTTGTACTCTTGCGACACTCGGCTAGGCTCCAATATATGACTCACACATGATGATTAATAAATAGTTTATTATAAAACACGAAAATATATAAGTTATTCCTATCTAACTCAAAAGGAGTGATTGATAAACCAAGTAATAATAGAATATTATAATCAAAGTAGGGGCCTTTGTAGCAGAGACACAACGGTGCTATTTTAATTTCAAGTACACTCCGTTGAGGCTAAGCGCGGCATTGTATTTCCACCACTCAACACGCAATGCTGAAAGCGTTTATGGGAACAGAGTGCCTTAACAGTAGATTCCAGGTTCCAATGAAATAATAAACACGTAAATTTGTTAGTGAAGTAGCAAAATAGGATTGATTAAGGCCGAAGCAATTGTAATCAACCGGGTTTATGAAGACCTTCCTTCATGTAAAAATTTCAAGCTAAAATTTATCAACAAAATCAGAAGATAAGAGCATTTGTGCCTCGTTTATGTTGCATTTTGCGTGATATACGCCACGAATATATAATAAAACCCTATTGTGTGCTTTAGGTACAGTTAGAAAATTCGTTAGACAATATAAGTAGGAAAAAATTTCAAACGTGAAAAAAACAATTACAAGTTTATATTTTTTTCAAAAATTTTACTAAATGAAGGTAGTACCGATACAGGTCTAAAATTGTTAGGATCTGATGTACTACCTGATTTAAATACAGGTATGATTTTACAAAATTTCATTAGGTCCGGAAACACACCATGTATGTCTGTGTCATCTCTGAGATTTCTTCTTGGACCAATTTTATGCCAAGCTCTAAATGGAGTATGTTGTTTGTGACACACCAGGGTGCCTCAGTTATCATCCTTAGCGTTTTTAATTGAAACCTTTGCAGTATCTCAATATTTGATTTTGCCGCAGTTCCCCACAGTTGTAGGCCATAAGTCCATATAGACTTGATCGTGCATTTATAAATTAATAGTTTGTTTTCGAGCGACAATTTAGAGTTTTTGTTAAGGAGTACATTTTTCGCACTTTTTGGCCACTTTTCACACTTATTGGGCTGCAAACCTTTTGGTCAGTATGTGTTTGGACCATGTCAGACCTCTGTCGAGATATACGCCAAGGTACTTCGCGTAGTCGGCTTGCGGTAAATGTACTCCATTTAGGTTTATTGCCGAGCACGTATTTCGTTTAGTAGTAAAAGTAACTTGTATTGACTTGGTTTCGTTGACTTTAATTCGCCAATTTGACAGCCACTGTGAAATTTGGTCAAGGCTTGATTGGAATTTTTGTGAGATTATGTCTGGTCGGTGGTCTGCTGTGTGTATTGCTATTGCGAGTTGTCCATATGAGAAAAGACTGTCTTAAAACTAGGTTCCCAAGTTTCTTTTGCCTACCCTGCTATAGTCGGACTTTCCATCAAACTCTTGAGGTATTGCGTGTTGATTGGTTAACATATCTTCATTGTAGTTAAACTAAAAGTGTAATAGTTTTATGATCAACTTACCTACGATTTCAAGTGAACAGGAAGGTAATTATTATTTGAACGTTGACGTTGTGTCATTCTTTTGGCGTGTTAAACATGGCGGGACATAAAACCTTGATATGATATTTAAAATAAACATGCAGGATAACTGTGTAAGATTATATACTTATATAAGTTTTAAATAAGAGTTTGACTGATTTATTTTTAGTTATAAATAAAAGCAGTCATAAATAGGCATTTGGTTTAAGGTCAAGAAGTATTAAAACTCTGTAACACTGTAAAAATGCTTATCAAAGCCTCCCTTCAAGAGCACTTCCCTAATATATGGCCTTTTGAAGTTTATTCAGCGTTTCGTTCTAGGTGAATATAAAAGACAATCAAACGATAAATAAGTAGTTTTCTTGCGTAAGTTGCGTAAGTGTAGATTAACACTAAAAAATAACACTAAAAAATACTTAAAGAACACGGGTACTGAACATACTATATCAATAGATAAAAATCAGTCAGAGCCATAATTCGTAGACAATTCAAAAGATATGGTCTAAAGAGAATCCCTATTATTTGAAACGGGTCTGACAGGAAAACTTTTAGTTGGGAAGTTTTCTCAGACGGACGTCAGCTATTGATAGCAATTTGATGAACAAATTGGCCATGACTGGCCATAACATCTATTGTTCTTTGAATTAGGATTTGTTTCATATTTATTATTAGATTTTTTTTTTATTTATTTTTACTGGAGAAAGTTTAAAAAACTATTTACAAATATTACTTTACTCTTTATTAAATCGCGTAATTAGGTGAAATAAAAGTGTTTTAAATGAAACAATTTTAAAAGGATTAATCGCGTATATTGCTTTTTGTACATTTTGGGAAACCCCACATTTCGAACACTCTACAGTAGTCACGGTTTCTTAATTGCCTCGCGTACTGCCCTGGATTCTTGCTAAATGAGCATACTATATCTGGTCCTTTGGTATTTAAAGTCTCAAATACACCACGTATTTGAGTCTTTAAATTTTTTAAGAGTGGGTCTCAGGTGGTAGAAAGTTTCTAACTATCTTCTCTATTAAAATTAAGATGTTCTTGTATTTAATATATATCTACAAATATAAATAAAATTAAAGTGTTTATCTGTGATTTCAAATTTGGTGTCTCTGTTTCGGGCTAATATTAGTAATCCGTGTTTGTGGAATTACCTACACAAAAGCCATTTTTTTATTCCAGACTACCCGCGATAACGCGTAAATCGTGAATTATTTTAAGCTCTGTTAGAAATGTATTTAATAACTTCTTAATCAATATCAATAATTGAAATATTTTTTATTCAAGTTGCAGAGAAATGTGTGTGTAGGAGTGACACTTCTGTAATATCAGTTCTACAGTAAGCTTTCACCAAGTTGGAAGGCAAGTCTTCTGGCAGACTGAAGCAAGCCACCAAGGAACTTAATAGATACTTTTTTCAAAATATAAATTTACAAAAAAAATTCAAATACTGCTATGTACAAACTTTTATAAATTTTCTGAATAAATATGATTTATATGTTATTATTCATGGCTTCATTCTTTATACCGCACATAGTAGTGTAAGCAGAGGGAACCTGGGAACGTAATATTGTTACTTACTGCCGTCTTCTGCGTCATTGTCAGACTAAGGAAATGACAATTTAGCCTAACCCTCAGAATTATTTTTTAATGATTCTGAGGGTTAGGCTATATAGTGAAATAAGTTCGTTATTATTAACGAACTTATTTTCGCTATCAAACCCTATCGATATTAATTAATGAAGTCTTGTTTTCTTAATAAGAAACTTAAAATAAGAAAAAAAATACGACTTAGATAAAAAAACTAAAGCCTCAGAAGTTGCAAACAAGATCACAAAGTAATCTATCAGCGAACATTTTGTAGGCAATTAATCAAATGTGCCACGATTTGTAAGGAATACTATCGCGTAGCTGTTAGAGTATCAATAATAATGTATCTAATCCTGATATGATTATTTTTTTATTTTACGCTGTATCGTATATAAATCGGCGTAGTTATATGACATTCCGTAACCAGTAAAACATCTCGACTTTCCGTAGAACTCCATGCATGATGCATGGGGCATAGGCCTCATTAAATATTAACTAAATATACACTGTAGATCTAAATATATAACAATTTTTTTAAGGTAACCTAAGCTTGAGTCCAGTGCGCTGTCGACAGCATTTTACGAGCATATGTAAGCACTTGGCCTGGTTACCTGAAAATCAATCAGTTAGGCTATATTGGCCGGTGCTTTGAGCGTTTCCAGTAACAAATTATACTTCTATCACAATTAAATAATAAATTAAAGTTTTTAAGTTTAAAAGAATACGGTAATACAATTTTAAATAGTATTTATTTTTACCTACATTTTATAGTTTCATAAGAAACTCACATGTTACGTATTTATAAATTTATGAAAAATACGCATTGAATGAATCTTTTGTACCAAGTGACCCAATTTGGGTTAAGGCTACTACCTTACTTAATACTACCTTACTTAATACCGACACAAAAAGAAGAGTGTTATAAGTTGACCGGTCTGTCTGTCTGTCTGTGTGCCTGTACAAGCTAAGTCGGACTTAGACACACAGGACAGGGCACACAGACAGATGACTGAACCGATGTAGGTGTGGATTTATCCATAGCCTTGTGTGTGGTAGTTCTTGGTTATACGAAAAAGATAAAGAGGCGGTGGCGCAGCTTCAACGGTTTGTAATCAGCGGGGATAAACTCACACTTTGATTTATTACTATTACATAGTATAATATATTTATTGAGATTGTTAACGCGATGTGCTTGTTTGTTCGATTCCCACTCAAGGAAAGAAAATATTTATTTTTTTTTTGTACCAGACAAAGTCACAGTCAAAAGTCAATTCCGTTCCCCATTTTCCGCCCAATTAAGGCATTGTGTTAAGTTGTGTGACCCAATGCTGCACTTTTAGCTAAAAAATCGAAAATATATATTAAAAAAAACTATTGTACCTACTTGGTAATAACTCAATTATATCAAAATCGAGCTTTAACAACTTGAGCCGGTACTTATTATAGAAAGCTATATTATTGTTACTACCGTAGCAAAGAGTCATAAGTGTGCGATTTTAAACGTGACAGGTCGTATGATCGATCTCCAACCGAGAAACTGAAATAATTGAGTTTCAGTTTTTAGCTCTGGTAACAAGACAATCTGGTAACCGGCGTTAAGTTCCGCCACTCTACACGCAATGCCTGCAATTCGACGAAAAATGCAGAAAGGAATTGCGTGTCTTAAAACTAGTACTACCCTAGTTACCTCCTACCCTGCCATGTGCGGTATACAGCGTGAAGCTGAAAAAAACAATTCACAGGAGATTGTTTAAGCATCACGCTGTATCCGTCCGCATATGGTAACGTAGTTTAGTTTCAAAGCACTCTGTTTTCATTAAAACACTTCCAGTCCACGATTCTGCCGAATTCAGGAGGCATTGCGTATTTAGTGGCGGAACTCAACGCTGTGTGCTGTGTGTTTGTACCAAACTATTAGATAGAACCGACGTATACCTTTAGTAATACTAGGTAGGGGTTACTTAAGTTCATTATTTTTTAAAGCTTTACATTATATTTAGTTTAATCTTAAAACTAACAATTAGATACTGGAGTAGGAATATGGCCTAAAGTTATTAACTCCTTCCTCCTTGGACATATATTGGCAAGCACTCTGGTGCTAAATAAATGAATAATATCTACTAGGGTTAATGCTCTAGAGTTGAATATGGACGAACTTCTGGAGAAAAGATATGTATATGCATTGACAGGTTGTATTAGAATCCTTTTGATTTGTCTTTGTCTTGCCAAGCATTCAATCTATTAAATATTTAATTATTTAATATCTTCACTCTGGTAATAAAGCAAAGCGTTCCGCCACTCAACACGCATTGTCTCAAATTCGTCGAAAAGTGGGAAATGAAACGGGGTGTCTTAACACTAGGTTCCCAAGTTTCTTCTGCCTGCTCTGCTACGTGCGACATACAGCGACAGCGACATGAAGTTGTGTGAGAGAGAGTGCGTCAGATTTGAACACGAGCATCATATCATTAAAAATATTTTGAGCGAATTTGTTTCATCTATGAACGTTCTGCTAGTAAAATAGACTTTATGAAAATTGGTTAAATTTATCGTCCATGTCATTTGATGACT
>DWMZ01001101.1:0-17743 GCA_018249855.1 Eueides tales michaeli
ACTTAATACTCAACAGAAGAAATACAATAGACTGAAACGAAAAATTGATCACAGCTAAAAGTAAAATAGAATAAATAGCAGATGATCCTAATCAAAGTAAAGAACTGGTCACAAATGCTTTATTTGGGAGAATATATTTAAAAAAAAAACTCGAACTCATCAAGAAAAATCCAACTTTAAACAGCTTTTGTTTGTTTGTAGCAGGGCTGGTCGAAAAGTAGAAAAATATAAACTTTGGTGATAAAATTGTAGATCTATATTGTATAAAAAGATTCGGCGGAAAAATTCTAAAAGTAATGATAAAACTAAAAAAAATTTTGTAGTTCAAATGGTTCACAGATTTTATGAAAACAAATGTAATAGTCGTGCTGTAGTAGAAAAAAGGAGTGTGTTGCTCGCAATAAAAATTAAAAACAAAAACGATATTTGTTAGACTCATTGAAAAATTACACCGAAACTTTATTCAAACAAATTCACTGTTTTGAAGATTACGTCCATTTTGGGTTGTTTCCCGTAAAATAACCGATCGCGATACTTCTAACTGCATTATACTCGTACATTAAAATATTAATCTAAAATTATCTTCTTTGAAAATTTTTTAAATTCTAGGCAACGGCAACTAACAAACTGCATTACAGATACTTTGTTGGAATCGTTATTCAGAAAAATGTTTGTTGAGACAGTGCAAAGTCTACGTCTTCAGACGCTTCTTTTCAAAAGATTGATTTTGCAAATTTATCACAGCAATTGAATAACGGTGGATTTGACGGTGTTAAATAGATTAGAGTGTAAAGATATACACAAAATTAATACTACTGATGAAAAACTACAACTGGATAACTCAAATGATAGCGTGGGAAAGTAGAAGCTGAAGAATCAGATTCTTCGAATGATCCATGGGATTCAGCTAATAGATCTATAGTGATTGAACTAGAGTCAGATATCATTTAATTGCTCATTCAACATTAGTGAAAACGCTTGTTGGGACAACGAACAGGTTAGGGCTGACCTTACTAGTAAAAAGGGGAATTCAAAGACCAATGCTTGCGTATTTTGTGGCAATGAGTATTTAAAAAATGATCGACATCTAGAAATAATTCATAAAGATACACTGGAGTTTTTACCTCTTATATGGTGTTAGAAAAAAAAGAGCTGAAAGATGAGATGAAATTGATAAACAGAGAAAGAAAGGAAATAATACTTTTAACCCGAAACAATAAAACATATAAATAGAAGGTGAAAAGGGAAAAATAATAGCTGAAAGACGTCCTAATAGTCTACCAAAACAAGGTGGTGAAAATTTCATTTCGTGCCCTAACTGCCCCGGATGGTAAACGAAAAATAATTTATGGCACCATTTTAGGGACTGTAAAGATGGTTGGACAACCAGTATTTTTTTAAGGGTATTTTGGCAAAAGCTAGAAAAAAGCAAGATCGAATTCATGCACGTGCATCAACAGTGTAGAAAGATTTAAGTTAGAAGATTATAAAAATATAAAATTGATTACTGAAGAATGAAGCGTATTAAAATTAACCCAGAAAGAAAAGAAACAGCACAAAAATTTGGTTACGCAGTAAAATTATATAGAAGTGTCCCTATTTTATTGAATTCAAAAGTTCGACTTGGACACTTCTACAAGTAGTCTCTTGTAGAAGACACACACACAAATGAAATGCGTGCATTCATAGGCTTGATGTTTCTGACAGTTTAAGTCTAGATGGGAAGATGCTCGAGGTTTGTGGTCGTCCAAGTCCAGAGAAAGACCTATTTTTAGAACAGTTATGGGTCTAAATAGATTTTTATTTATTTTGTCGAATTTGCGATTCGATTACGAGAGTACAAGAGAAGACCGAAAAAGCACTGATCGGCTAGCCCTCATATCTGAGCTTTTCAACAACTTTATAAAAAATTGTAGATTGAACTATAGTTGTTCCGAGTACTTGACTGTGGACGAAAGGCTTGTTCCTTTCAGGGGACGGTGCTTGTTTCGTTTATATATGAAATCCAAACCAGCAAAGTACGGTTTAAAAATAATGTGTTTGTGTGATGCGAAGACACATTATTTATTCAACGCTTTTATTTATGCAGGAAAAGAATGTCAAGCTCAAACAAATTCTGTTGATACCCACGAAGAATGTGTTGACACTTACAGAACCGATTCACGGAACCAACAGAAACATCACGAGAGATAATTGGTTTACTTCAATTGAGTTGGTCGATGCACTGAAACAGAAAAACAAAAAAGAGATTCCTCCGCAATTTCTTCCACAAAAGAATAGGGTAGTTCATTCGTCGCCTTTTGGTTTTCAAAGTGACAACACTTTGGTGTCGTTTGTTCCTAGAAGAAATGCAAGTATCACTCTCGTATCCTCAATGCATCACGAACCTGTTACAAACCCTGCAACTAAAAAGCCGGAAATAATCGAATTTTATAACTGTACTAAAGGTGGTGTCGACACTTTATATCAGAAATGTGCAGCTTACTCAGTCAACAGAAGGAGTCAAAGGTGGCCAACAACAATATTCTGCGCTATGGTAAACAGCCATGTCCTTCACTCTGCATCTAACACTAAAATGATGAGCCGTTACCAATTTTTGGAGAACCTTGGATATGCTTTAGTGAGTCCTCACGTTCAGGATAGGAGATCTACAAAAACTCTTTCAAGGGAGCTAAAAGAGATGATAGACAAGTTTTTGAAGGAGGTTGGTAGTGACCTGCCTGAGGATCCATCAACATCTTAGGGCTTGGCAGCACAGCCGAGTCAAAACAAACCAAAAAAAGCAAGATGTCATTTGTGCCCTCGTCAAAAGGATAGTAACACTCCCAGAGTGTGCTAAAAATGCCAAAAAAATGTATGTCGTGTACATTCAATTGACGTAAAAATATGTGATAAATGCAAGGAATAATGTTAATACTATAATTTCATAAACAATAATATAAAAGTATAATAGAAGTAAGTGAAGCTATAAGACAAAAGTGTTCCTACAAAATTTATATAGACTGATAGACAAATAAGGAAACCTAGTGTGATTTTGCATGTTATATAAGATATTGAAAATTTTATTCTTGTTTTGCGTTTTTAGTTATATGTCTGATAAGAAAAAAAGACACACTTGATTTTAAGTTATTGTTTTCATTTTCATTTAAGACTCTGAATTAGACTCTAAAATAAATACTATCAAAAAGTACTTTTTTTTATAAGACGTCAGAAATTTGAAATTTATGTTTAAAATTTCAATAAAACTAAGTTTGTATGTTCTTAATAATGTCTTTTAATTATTCCATAAGTAAGATACTTCAAAAATATATTTAAATGCATTTAAAAGAAAGAAAAATACATGGGGGATATAGCTCCCCCACGAGTGTATATGTGTGGCCGGAAATAACGAGTGGTGCTAAGGCTTAAAATTAATTTTTCTTATTTTAGAAGATTATGAACAAAGATTACGACGATTATAAAGATCCTTAAATAAAAAAGACGTGAACACTTCCGGCAGCGATGATATTAATCAGTTTCCTGCAAATGCAGAACGACTTTTATTGGGCTCTCAGCCTGTTTCAAAAGCATTGTCGCATTCAAAACCTCCATCAATAAAAACTATAAATGTTCTCGAAACATTTTTTTTTAAAATGATGCAGAAATGGCTGATCCATCAAGTGAACAACAAATAAGTCTTAACAGTAAAGGTATATATACTAATGTAGAGTATACGAGGGGGTACCCAAAAGTAAACGGAATAGCATTGCCGTGGGTGGAGCTTGTGTAGTACGCATTTCTGCCACTAGACGTATATAGCGCATATACTAATATATAAAAATCGTAGATCACCTATCATTCTCGAAGGAAAATAAAACATTTCTTAAAAAAATATATGCCATAAATAAAAAAAATATTGGTGTTCCTTAATTTTTTTTACTTTAAAAGGCTTTTTTCTCAAAACGCGGTATTTTGCATTATTATATAAAATTCTATATTATTTAAATTATTATATTATCATAATATTCTTTTTATCAATTTTTTATTTGATGTGTATTGTGAATTGGACATTTAACCCTTTAGGGCGCTGAGTAGCAGTTCTGCATCATACCATTCAAAGAACCAAAGTAGATCGAGAAAACAAATAAAGCACACAATAACGCAGCGTTACATATCTGCATCGAAGCGTTCTATCGAATTAGTTACTCAGATTTACTCTAGATGGCGATATTTTTATTTTAGGCCCACTTGAACCGAGGAACTCGTCAAAACCGGTTTATGTAGCTCGCGCGTGATTTCAATTGTATTTATTTAGTAAAAATATTGGAAATATCGCCGTGTTGTTACTGTGGAGTATCGGTAAGTTATTGAATTTCATAAATTACACACAATAATTATGTTTTATATTGTACTTACAGAGATGGGTCCGCGTTTTGTTATGATGCAGTAATGCATCATTGCGCTAAACTGCTACATTCTACGTGTTTTTTTCTTATACATAAATAAATTTATTTTAGGCTCAATATGGGTTCCAGACCACCACGTTCTACTTCTAGACTGCCGCATTTATCGAATGAAGAACTGGAAAAGCTTTTAGACCAATGGCAAGATAGTGAGGATGACTTGAACTTCTCTGACGATGATGTAGCCGATCCATCATACATGTTGGAGATGAATGAAAATACATGTCAAGACTCGAATGACGAACCTAATATACCAAGCCCAGTAGATCCTGACATCTTACCGCAGTGTTCTGAGACCCATACCATGGTTAGCTCATGTGGGACACTCACAACTGTTATTCCAGTTCCCAGTACCAGTTCCAAAACTACCCCACGAAACACAAATAATCAGAAGGCGAATATCATATGGAAAATAAAAAACTTAGCGCTGAATGAAGAACAAATTAAATTCCAGGGATCTTCCATGCTACCTACTGAAATACTACAGTTACAGACTCCTTTTCAGGTATTTTCTTATTTATTCAATGACGATATTGTGAACCTCACAATATCGTCATTGAATAAATAAGAATGATATGATGATATGAACCTCATAAGAGACGAAACAAACCTCTACAGTGTACAAAAAAGATGCTAGCAAATGGCTATGCTCACATACGCGACACTATGACGCTAAAACGTTTCGAATTTCTGAGGCAAACATTACATTTTAATGACAATTCGAAATTGATACCATACGGTCAACCTAATCGACTTTATAAAATTAGGCCGCTATTTGAAAAACTGAACCACAATTTTACAAAAGTGCCCTATGAACAATATTTATCGGTTGATGAGCAAATTTGCTCAACCAAAGCACGAAGTGCTCTTAAACAATACTTACCAGATAAGCCACACAAGTGGGGCTTCAAACTATTTGTCATCTGTGGTGTAAGTGGTTATGGATACAAATTCGAAATATATAGCGGCCAAGAAAATGTATGTATTGAAGGTGAGCCCCAATTAGGTGCCTCATCGAATGTAGTAGTCCGACTTACACGAGAAGTACCCAATAACCAAAATTATAGAGTGTTCTTCGATAATTATTACACATCACTACCACTTATAGAGTTTTTATCACGCCGTGGCATCTTGACTTTGGGCACCGTAAGAAAAAACCGCATACCTAACTGCAAACTTCCCGAAGAAAAGGAACTAAAAAAAAACCTAGAGGCACATCCATTGAACAAGTCGCAGACTATAATGGCATTGATGTTTCCCTGGTGGCCTGGAGAGATAACAAAATTGTAAATCTGGTGTCAAACTTTGCTGGCAAAAACCCTATATCTATCGTTAATAGATTCGACAAGTCTCAAAAGAAGTACATAACTGTCGAACGACCCTTCATCGTAGCAGAGTACAATCGTCACATGGGGGGTATCGATTTAATGGATTGTGTTATGGGTCATTATAAAATTAAACTACGTAGTAAACGTTGGTACATGAGGCCATTTTACCATCTTCTTGATATGGCCATGTGCAATTCTTGGCTGTTATACAGAAGAATAAAAAAAGACACTGAAAATAATGAGAAGGTCCTAAATTCAGCTGATTTTCGGCTCGAAATAGCTAAACATTGGTCAAATATAAAAAGACGAATCGACTGAAGCGCACCAGCGATGTAGAAATCCTCATCCAGGATAAAAAGAAGAAAGAACCTTGTCAGCATGTCCCACCAAAAGACGTTAGGTTGGATCAGATGGGGCACTGGATTGTGTGGATTGATAAAAGGTTGAGATGTAAATATCCTGGTTGTACGGGAACTGCGCAGACTGAATGCGAAAAGTGTGGCGTAGCGTATTGCTTAACAAAAACAATAACTGTTTTCGTTTATTTTACACTTCCTAATAGATACTCCATTTATTCATTTTTTATAATGTTTTAGCACCATGATGCAGATATGCATCATAATGTTTTTTTGTAGAAATAAATACTATTTCTTAAACAATATTTTTTTCATTATTTTTCCCATTAATATTAAGTTCATTTTAATATATTTACACTTGAAAAAAATAAAAACATTCCTTTACGCCGTAAAAAGTTAAGCTATAGCAGAATTGAAACAGTTTATTGAAAGGACAATGTATAAATATGGCCCCAGCATTGCTCGCATGCAGATTATAAGCATATATATTAACTTATTTTATGCTAATATCAGAACAAAATGGATACTTCAGATTCTCATAAAAATTTTAAATAGTATTACACTTGATGTTATCGTATCCCATTAAACCCGCCGGCCATTGTGAATAAAAATAAAATAATGACTTAGCATTTTCAGCGCTTTACCGAAACTGCGGTTTAATGACAGTATAATTCTTATGAAATTCATGGAGCGTTAAAGCGTTGCTTGACAACGCTACATTGACATAATCTTTTGACGTTTATGTCAAATGTCAAATTGACTTCGACAGATATATGAATTTGATTGACTTGAACTTGAATCATTCGTTGATCTCACTCATGTTGTTGCTTGCCGCTGCGTCTGAGTTTTTTCAATTTACCAAGTTTCTTTTGGTGTTTGTATAAATAACGACTTCGCTAGAACAACGGACTGATTTCCTCTTAAAATATTGACCTCTGGCAGTGATTTACGGACTTTGACATTACATACTAGTTAACATGGATTCGGCTTTTGATTGTTCATTTTGTGTCAACTGTGGCTCAGCCTCTGGTTGTATAATATTACATGATGAACAAATTCTCCACTGCATACAAGAATGGACTGCTCCATGTTTGGTAAGTAAGAACTCAGAATTATATTTTATCTGAAGGGTTGACGATGTGATTTAAGCGGTCGCCTTGCAACTAAAATACCACGCCGAGTGATGTGAGTTCGATCCCCACATAGGACAACACTTTTATCAGTAAATTGTTGTTCTGATTGTGTAGTGTACTTTGTGTCTGTTACTTGTATGTTTATATAGTTCTTCCGCGACACGGGATTTAACCTAGTATGGAAGATGACTTTTCAAAAAAAGAAAGGAGCTAACGAAAGGAGCTAACTATGTAAATATATCTCAATATATTCAAATTAGTTATAATTAGTATTCCTTAGTCAAAATAATTCTGTTTTTATATTTCAATATTTAAACCTTGTGTGTCATGTGTAAAAAAAACCATCAAGGAAACCTTCAGTCTTGATTTGGCCATAAAGGGAGAGAAATACATATTCATAGGTATATTTTTTCAGGTACAAGCTGATGATTTAATATGTACAGAATGCTTCTCAGAAGCTAAAACTTCTGCATCTCTTTCAAGCTCTGACAGAATTGGACAGAAATGTGCACTATGCAAAGTAATATTGCCTCGTTGAGCACATCAAATAATTGCACTAAGAACTGACACATTACAACATGTAAATATTAAAAATATTGTTTTGGAAAGACTTCAACCTGTGGAGGTAATTACTATTAATATTTGTTATAACTTTTTTTTAAATAAACAATGTTTCAAGATCATCTTCATTTCCAGGTTTGTGCATCACATTGTATTTGCCATCCATGTTGGCAACAAGCTGATTGTGCTGCTAAGCATTATTCACCAGCTTCAACTACCAAAGCTGATAGTGTAAAAATTTTAAAATGTGTTAATTGTAATATTGATATTACTAGAATGAGAAGACACATTTTAAATGATGATTCGCTATTTATTTTACTTGTAATTTTATGCATATGCAATAAAGAATGATCTATTTATTGTTTTATTTTATTTTGATGAAACAATTATTTTAAAAATAAGCAGCATAACTAGTTATCTATGCCAGTTATTTTGCCCTTTGTCTCTTGATCAAACTCCTCGAGCGTTCTGACAATAACTTGACAGTATAGTATAGACTTAATTATCATCATCTTAGCCTTATTTCCAACATTTGCATAGTGGGATCTGATTATTAGTATAACCAGGCGCGGTTGAATTTTTTTTCCAAGTACTAACGATATTCTAAGGCTAGGCAGTTTGATTAAAGTTTCTAACCCACTGAATGGATATTATAGACAAATGTTCAGGCACGACATTTCATATCGTTGACCGGTCTTGGCTATGGCTGCACTTATAATATAGATTAAATATAATTACATGAAGCTGAAGGATTTAATTAAGTATTTACTTGAGACAGTGTTATGGTCGGTTTTTAATTACGTAGATTAAAGTACTAACTATTTTGTTATTACTGACATAATGACAAAAATTAGTGAGCGATGATTTTATTTAATCAAAGCGACGATTTTATTTAATCATATCCTCTACTTTTATATTGAGTACCTATATCAAAAAACAACATGATCAGTACTTATCTCGATAATTATGACCTTTGTATGAGATTGATTACAATCTCCTAGAGATAAGTATCTGTCAAAAATATAACCTCAAAATTTAATAGATTTTTGTATTATTTACGATTTTCTGAAGTGTCCGTGTATAAAATTGAATTCGAGTCGAATATATACGTTATTTAGAACATCAAAAATATTTTTTCGTAACTAGCCGCCTTGGGGCCAACAATGTATGGGCGGTGAACAATGTCCTTTAGCAGGTTGTGAGTTCGATCCCAACTTTTGGATATTTTCATTTTTTCGCTATTTTGTTTTTAATATAAAGCGCGGCGTTGAGTTTCGCCACTCAACACTCAACATCATTTAGCGGAAAATGGGGAACGGAATCGCCTTAATAGCAACACTACAATATGTCAACACTAGGTTCCCAAGTTCCCCCTGCCATGTGCGTGATACAGCTTGAGACGACCATTGTTATGTTTCTCACACGTTATACAATTTTTTTACAAAACGTCGAATTCGAGTGAAGCGCAGTGAATGATGCGATATTTCAACATATCGATTTTATATACGCCGGCACGCGATATTATATTTTAATTCAATTATTATAATTTTCTTTCTTGGTGCGCGCGTATCGGTACGGTGCTGTAATATTCATAGTTTATGAGATGTAAACTTATCGGATTGTTACCTTTTTGTATAGAATGTACATTGTCCTCTGATCCTCATTCGCGGAGTGCGGCGTTAAGTTCCGACACTCAACGCGCAATCGGTGGAACCTCAAATTTAACCAAAAGTGAAGAAGCGAAATGTGTTACTGAGAACGGAGTGTTGTAACACTTGGTTCCTAAATTCAATCTGCATACCCAGCTATGGTCGCATAAGCGTGAACTTGAAAATAAAAATAAATATATAAAAATCTCTTAATTTCTTCCATTACAGCCTATAAAGGTGAAAATGTCCGACTCCATGCTATTTAGGTCAACAAATAAATATTGACCTTGACCGCGGATTGAAACTAGATTTGTACTATATTTATTTGTCATAGATATCGGAGTATATCACTTGTCTTCTTGAACACGGTGTTTGTGGGTTCCTATCCGAATCGTAGGGAAGTACTTGTAATTAAAATAATAATCCAAATACATATAGACGGTGTAGGAATGATAATGGAGGCCTGTCGTGGCGCAGCGGCACAAGCGTTGCCTGAAACCGACAGGTTCTGGGTTCGATCCCCAGTCGAGGAAATGAAATATTTAATATTTTCAATTTAAATATATTTAATTTAAAAACGTATAAAAATTTGGACGAAGCAGGATTTGAACCTGCGCCTCTTAAAAACCGTTCAAGCGCTCTGACCACTAAGCCATCCGTCCTCACCAAGCTCCGACGAAATTTTTATACGCTTGTTACAACTTATTTATGTTGCTAGCATCTCTGTAGGGAGATTTTTACAAATTTCCGCTACCCAAAGATAATTAGAATTATCGTTTGGCAAGAGAGAATGCTGTTCATTAAATATTTTTACTATTTTTTAAGTGTTATTCCACACTTGGGAAAGAAAAATACTAAATTTAAAGCAGGTTTAAACCCTGCTTCGTCCAAATTTTTATACGTTTTTAAATTTAGTATTTTTCTTTCCTAAGTGTGGAATAACACTTTAAAAATATTATATTATATTTTTAAAGTGTTATTCCACACTTAGGAATATAATATTATAATATTAAATATTTAATTTTTTCATTTCTTCGCTCTGGTAATAAGGCAAAGCGCGGCGTTGAGTTCTCAACACGCAATGCCTCAAATTCGGCGGAAAGTGGGGAACGAAAGTGGAACGGAGTGTCTTGACACTAGGTTTCCGAGTTCCCTCTGCCTACCCTGCCATGTGCGGGATACAGCGTGAAGCTAAAAAAAAAGAATGATAATAAATGTCTAGTCAACAAAAAAAGTGAGGCCTATCATGGCGCAGTAGCTCACACGTGTGACTGTAAACGCGTCAGGTTGTGGGTTCGATCCCACTCGAGGAAATTAAATATTTAATACTTTCATTTTTTTGCTCTAGTAAGTTGAGTTCTGCTACTCGACAAGCAATTCTCACTCCACAAATTTTTCGGAAAGTGGGAACGTGTCTTAACACCTTTAGGTTCCCTCGAGTTCCCGCATTACCTCTATACTTTCCATATACGGCATATAGCGTAAAGCTAAAAAAAAATTACATTATAAATCTCAGGCACTGAATAATGATTTTAGTACTGTTATCAACCTAACCTAAACTAATTTCTAAATTAGTATATCTTCTGACTTAAACACGTCAAGTCTCGATTGGCGATAAAATTTCACGGGTTCTTTTTTTTTTGCCAAGAACTCGTATCGTTCCGTCACCACCGTACTCCTCTGATTTGGCTCAGTGGACTGTCAGTGCCAATGACAAATGGGGCCAGTATACCTGCTACCGGGGTAAAACCCGGAAGCAGGTATACTGGCCCCATTTGTCCATAACCTTCGGGTTGGTACAGTGGGACAGTATAACACAAACAGGTTAGTCTCGAAAGAGAGAAAGAGGGCATTGTCAGTGCCAATACTGGGACGGCCTTTTGACACCATTGAAAAAATAAAAACTGACTGGAAGGTGTAAAGGCTGTACCGGAAAAAGACTTTTCGTAAGGACTAAAAAAAACATTGGAAAAAAGGTTTCATCGGACGAGGATTACTTTTAAAGAATGCGAATTTTATAAAGAAATTAACTAAACTTTTGATAAGTAAACATTAAAAGTTTAGTAAATTGTCCTACTACAATCAATATTCAGTGCTCAAGATTTATAAGGGATTTTTTTTCAGCTCACGCTGTATCCCTGCCTAGTGTTAGGACACTCCGTTCCACATCCGTTCCCCACAAACAATATTTGCCGCAAGTTCTTGACAAACAGACATTTGGCAAATGTTACAGACAAGCCTACCAACTTAGGAAAAAAATGCCTCAAGTGACAATTTAGCTTTACATTTTGAACATGGTAGTACCTATATATCATATTTAAATTATTGTAACTTACAAAAAATATACTTATTATTATTTAATAATAATATATTTAACCTGGGAACCTAATATTAATACACTCCTATTAAAACAGTTCCGTTCTCCACTTTCTATTTCATAGGGGTATTTACTACGTGAAGATAAATAGAGAATAGAGTTTTTATATATATTTTTTCAACTTTACGCTATATAGACAGAAGGAACCCTGTGTAATAAGTGTCCTACACCAGGTTCATTGTGACTGGAGTACCGTTTCCGCTTTACGTTACGACTTACCTTAAATGAAATATTTTTTTTTTAAATATCTTATTTTCCTAAAGTAAACTTTGTAAACATTGATACATTTATTTTGAATGAAAAATTAAATAAACACAGCAGCACGCACTTAAGTCATTGCGTGAATGATTGGGCTAAGGGAACCTGGGAGGCTACTGATATAACTTCCCAGGTTCCCTTTGCCTATTCCATAATGTGCGGAATACAAACTAAAGCTATAAAAATGTATATTTTCCTTAGAAGACTTAGACAACGTCGCAACGCGTGTTTTTCTAGAGATTTCGATTTGGAGCTGGAAATTTAAAACACATTACGTTGTCAATGTTATTCAGTTACTTTTTCAATTGACATATACACACACATAATTTGTTTCATTTATGTAATTGTATTTTATTTCTTTTTTTTGTTTCGTTTAAAGTAAATAGTTTTTAACATAATAAGTAGTGATAAAATTCGTCGGCAAGTGGGGAACGGAACGGAGTGTCTTAACTTAACTAAGTTTCCTAGTTCCTCTCTGTTTACACTGTCATGTGTGGGATACAGCGTGAAGCTTAGTGATCTTACTCAAGTCGTGTAATATCTTTATTGGAGTTACTTGACGATTGCCGGGAAGTGGGCGTCGATGGCTACAACACAGTTTCGAACTAAAGTTGACATTATTGAACTCAACTACCATGTATTAACTTTTTTCTGCTCCAATATCTTTTTATGTTTATTTTTTATTATTTAAAATAGTTTAATAATTTTCGATAAATAATTTTTAAAATTTTGGCGTCGAATATTTTTTTTTATATAATATTAGCCACGGAGCACCTAAGCTCCAAATAACACAGACGATGGTATAAAAACTTTCTTTGACCTACAAAATAATATAGTTTTTTTTTCTCAACAAGTATCATGTTCTTTTTTTCATATTAAACAATAATCGTATTAAATTGTATAAACGGCTCTAAAAAATTATAAACTAATGAAACTAATGTTTTGTCTCACAAGGTTCCCAAGTTCTCTCTGCGTACCCCACCTAGGGATACAGCGTGAAGTAAAAATTGTAAAACTAAATTTACCACCGGGCTCTGCGTAAAATACTCTAGCGACAGGTGATAATAGCGTATGACAATATTGTTGACCTCAAAATGGCCGCCGCATACTACTTTCATAGTGAACTTCAATGTATGATTTTTTTTAAATATTTATCTAAAAAATATAGTGTTATTTGAATAAATGAGTTTACTAGCGCTTCTTAAATTAAATTTAATTATTATTATGACATTTCATTTCGAAGCCTACAGTAGTGCAGAGGCACAAACGTGCGACTGCAATGCGTCAGATTGTAGGTTCGATACATACTAGAAGAAATTAAATATCTCCGGTAACAAGAAAAAGTGCGGCGTTGAGTTCAATGCCTCCAGAATTTAGCGGAAAGTGGGGAACGGAAGTGCTGACATGGGAACGAAGTGTCATTACACTAGGTTCCCAGGTTCCCTCTGCCTACCCTGTTTGGTCGTGGTCGTTTTAGGAACACTAGGTTCCCTATGCTTCACTTATGTCCAGGATTTCCTTCTTGCTTTCATAAAATTTATGTGGTCATTTCATAAAATATAAGTAATACAAAAATGCGATATTATAATAAAATAACCAAGTACAATATACTTATTAGGTACATTTATAAATAAAAACATTCATTTTCTAAGAACGGATTAGTCTCATATCGTATCGTGTACTCAACATCATTTACACGGGGAAATGCGTTGAGAAAAATCACTCTATAATAATGAAGTAAAATAATTGTAGCGGATAACACTTGCTTCACGCGCCTACGCGACTAACTGAATTGAATTATAAGTAACTTTGTTTAACAGTTTAACGCTATGTCCTGCATAATAGCAAAGTAGGGGGAGTCTAGTGTTTAGAATAATACTTTTCCACATTTTCAAGATCTTTTAGCTGCTGTATCCCGCATATGGCAGGGTAGAGACAGATGTAGACTACTCGAAGACAATGCGTTAAAATTATCGTTTAGTAAATAAGAATTTTTGTACGTTTTTGAAATTTGTATTTGTTCAATGTTGTTAAAATGTTTAAATATAAAGTTGGCTGTGGATGAATCTTGTTTTTTTAAAAATCTATACAGTACTTTGGAGTAAAAGGTTTGTTGTGATTTATTATTTATATTATTTTTATTTGATTATTAGTTTCAAAACAAATCTACGGAAAAGATATACATTATAAGTACCTTATACCCATCTTAACCACCACAATTTTGTTTTATTTATATTTTTTTCGTTATTGTTTTAGGATGGTATGTATATAATTATAAAAGAAAAACAGAACGAAAAAGGAAAATGGTCAGAGGAGGCAATGAAAAAGACGATAAAATTTGTTTAGAAGGGATATATGGCGGCTGCGAAATCTTTTTCAGTTCCAAGATTGAAAAAGGATAGCTAAAACAAGAATAAAATAGAGAAAGTAAAAGTATGGTACTTTTATTTATAGGGACCTATTTTAAAAGTATTTTCGACACTAAAACTGGTCCCTTTTATTATGAGGATGCTGGACCTGGCAAGGGCTGTCTGAAACATTTTTTAACATTTTTTCTGGAAACCGGAAAATACTTCCGAAGCAAGAGCTGCTGGTTTTAATAGGGTAGTTGTCATTATTATTGTTATTTTTTTAACTAGTAACAATGAGCATCATTTAGCTCCGGACCGAATATATAATTGTGACGAAACCCATGTATCTGCAGTTCCAAAAACAAGATCAAAAATATTAACTAGAAAAGACACAAAACAAATTGGTGCTATAGTGTTTGCTGAACGAGGAACGACTGTCACAGACGAAATTCAGTACCACCGGACATTATATGCATACGCCACCAATGATGCTATTTACTCACAAAAGAATGAAACCTGAGGTCTACTCCAAATATAGACTTAATTATTGAAGCTCGATTAAGCTGTGTTATAATTTTATGTTTTCCACCGCACGTTTCTTATCGCCTTTAACTTATTGTGGTATTTATAATACCATTGAGCATCTACGATCAAACTGTATCATATCATAACATGGCTTCGAACCAATCCAGGGATGGTAGCCACTGTGCGAGAAGTTGCTGAACTATTTGATAAAGCTTTTATTAAAGCGTCAAAGATGTCAGCTGCTATTTTATT
Organism: Eueides tales michaeli; assembly: GCA_018249855.1. Taxonomy (NCBI): domain Eukaryota; kingdom Metazoa; phylum Arthropoda; class Insecta; order Lepidoptera; family Nymphalidae; genus Eueides; species Eueides tales. The sequence continues at coordinate 15,233 of DWMZ01001101.1, forward strand.
AAAACTACTGTTATTTAACGATACGATCCAAGTGTTTTTTTCAGATAAAAAATTTAAACAGATGTTTCTTTTATAATGATCTTTATTCTATTTCGCCTCTGAAAACATCAACCAATGCAGGTGCTGTGATAGTTCTTGTAAAATCTTCTGCTCTTACAACAGTTGGGAGAATATACCACTGAAAATACGACAGATTTATATATAAACCCCTCCCCAGGATGGTCTTATTGGCCTAATCCACTTTAAAATAAAAGTAACTTTACTTTGGTCAGCCCATAGCAAATAATGCTTCTTTCCGTGTTCAATAAGACAAGAGTCACCGGAAATCTTCGAACAAGAATTGCAACATTCAATCAAAGAAATAAGTGACACAGAAAACGTAAAAAAGAAAACAAAGAAATTAGATATAGTAACACCAAAAATACTCAAGACCAAATTCATAAAAAAATCTAATCCAAAAACATCTTAGACAATTGTCTTCAGAAGAGAGTGATGTAGAAACTGAAAACACTCTGCCTATTTTGTTCAGGACTATATTTGGACTTTCACGAAGGTTGATTATTTGGTCACATTTCATGACGCAGGCGTAAATGATGATGATGCAGAAGTAACGTTCAATGTATGAGGTGTTGTGTGAATTTTATTTATTTATTTATTTATTTATTTATTTGCGAGTCCTGTTTTTCGAAATATTTCTGAGAATGGCTATACCCCATGTTGCCCAATAAGGTTCACCCCATCTTACCCATTACAATTGGGCAGGACGGAGTGATATATCATTCTTTAATTTTGTTCTCAATCCTTGGGTTGAATGTTTTTAAGTTTAATTTGTATGATTGAAAATTAAAAGACTGATTAAGAATAAATAAGATTATGAAACATTCACAAGAACATTTTTTTATTTGTAGATTTTCAAACCTCAACTACCCCGTCTTGCCCGCAGTTCCCCTAATTAGACACGTCGTTCCGTTCCTCAATTTCCGTTGAATTTGAAACATCGTGTATTAGAAGCCAAACTCGACGCCGCGCTTGCCTTGTTACCATAGCGAAGAAATTAAAACGTAGATAGTTTATTTGAAAATATTGAATTTTTCATCTATTCGATTTAGGATCGAACCCACAACATATGGCTTTTACAGTCACTCGCACGTGCGCCGGCGCTACGACAGGCCTCAATTAAAACATTTTTGAGATATTTACGTGTAAATGTTATCTGAGCGAGCATATGAAAATGTTACATGATTAATACTAGTTTAGAATATGTACAAAATTTTGACCATAGCGGTATTTGAACCCGTGTCTCCTAGAGACCGTGCATACACTGTCTACTAAGCCATGGCTAAGTACGTTCCGATTTTGGACATTTTCTAAATAAGTATTTTTCTTTCCCAAGTGTGAATTAACATTTCGAAAACAGTAAAAATGCTTAATGTTTTTTTTCCCACGAACCCGCAATCGTCGCACGTTCTGTGCATTATATATTGTGCCTCTGGACCATGATAGATCCTTTTTATATCACATGTGATCGTAATTTCTACCAACTAAAGACACCATGGCTAAATAAAATAAGTGAACGTGAAAAAATATTGTGTGTCTACAATTTTATATGTAACTTTGTTCTATTGTAGTACCTGGAACAAGCTTTTACTAGTAATTAAACTAAAATATTACTAACTCCATGTAGTTTGATTTTGTTTCGCTCAACTTTATTGTTACATAGAGTACTAAAGTACATGTAGGGGTTAGAGATGCGTCCTTTTATACAGAGAATACAGCTGATACGTTACTATTATGTACATTTTTTTTTCATAATATTTTAGTTTTAGAAAAATTTTAATATTTAATATTTCATAGTTTCGAATGAAATATTTAATATTTTAATTTCTCCTCTCTGGTAAAAAGGCAAGGGCGACGTTGTGTTACGCCACTCAACACGCCTCAAAAATCGGCTCAAATTTGACGGAGAATGGAACGTAATGTTTTAATAATAGGTTACCAAGTTCTGTCTGCCTGTAATACCATGTGGAGGATACAGCGTGAAGCTAACAAAAAAAAATTTTCCAATTTTCCCGAATTGGGATCGAACCCACAATCTGTTTCGTTTACAGTCGCTCTCATATATCCCTACGCCACAACAGACCTCATCATAGAAGACTTATTACTGAACTTAACGCTGCGTTTTGTCAAATAATATTATATTTACAAATACATCAGCAATACACCTAAGATAAATCAATCATGTCTTTTTTGGGTCATTACAACGCTACTGAAGCCTTAATTATATAATAAGCCTATCCGCTTGCGTTCATGTAAGTATCCACATTATATCTACACTTATATGAATAAGGTGAATACTTTGTTTCATTTGAAGCGTTGTATGTAAGTACAATTTGTATATATATATATATATATATATATATATATATATATATATATATATATATATATATATATATATATATATATATATATATATATATATATATATATATATATATATATATATATATA